>JALHLI010000017.1:3092719-3165219 GCA_023349425.1 Anthopleura sola | reverse complement strand
CAACCATCCAAGGGCCAAGAGGGTCATTCCTATGCACACATTATCTCCACATGATCTAAGGATGATCTGTGCTTTCCAGGAACAAGTGGAAGTCCGCATACATATCATATTATGCAATACTAAAATTACCGACTTTGACGTCATTGATAATCTGATAACACCTAATTGACCTCACACTGAACTACGTCAAAATGTAGACGCATTCCTAAGCTGAAAGATGATCCATGTATGTACAGAAAATCCGAAAAATAAATAGTCAAAATATAGTCAGCAGCTTATAGTGTATTATCTGCTGTTTTGTGAAGCAGTTTGTACAATTTTAATTTTAGCAGATTTCGTTTCCCCAGTTGGACCCGTCTTTCTGGCTCCAACGACTTTTACTGAACTATCATTGCTCTAAGAAAAGATAAAAATATAGATTTTATGGCACCTTGAATTGATCTTTCGCTTAATAACAATGACAAGAAATACTAACTAAATAACCTGATGGTATCATCAATACTTTTGCCGGCCGTTAAGTTATCTATGAAAATATAAGTTGAGCATCTCTCCATACTTCACCAGTTCCGAGCTTCATAACCTCTAGACAGCGTACTTCGAGTATTTTGTTTTCGTTCCATGGTTCTTAACTGGTTCTTAACATTGTGAAGAGTGGTCTTAAATTGTGAGTGATGGATGAGAGAGTTTATGTGTTTGTTTGGCATCAGAAAATGTAAGGGTTAGGATGACCTTCTCAAGTTTTTAAATGTTGACTAGGTAGGTCAAAAACCTTCACGATTTCCATCAGGGAGTCGAAATGCTGACAAATTTGCAGCCAAAACAGGAGCATGCGAAGCTGCACGCTACGGCTTCACTGCATCCATACTTTAAATATTTTGTGCAATTTTCGATGAAAGTTGTTGTCTTCAAAAGCAGCAAGAAGAAGACTACCAATTCAAAACAGTTGCAGGCACTGTTGGAGGCATTGGTCGGTTTTCCCGCGAAGACTTCGGTTACATCACGTTTTGCTGGCGACACATCGCGAGATTCTTTCATCAGCTACTCGACAAATTCATCAAGATACTTATTTCCTTTGTATACTTTGTCCGATTCCCCTAGAAATTAAACTGGTGGTGAAATTCGTGGGTCAAATGTCAGATCAACTACTTGGAATGCCCTTAATGTGCTTAAAGAAAGAATGTGCCGAGAGAACGCGTATTGGATGAAGGGGAAGGTATTGAATATCGAGTAAAGAGAGAAAGTGAGATATGCAAAGTGTAAGAAGTATGGAAAGTTAAGAGAAAGGAAACAAATTGTGAATCATAGCACAGAGAAAATAGGGAAAACTTCATTGGAAAGTTGAGAAATAGTGTTTGTCCATGCCGGTTACGGTGGGAAGTTCAGAACTATTTTCGAAGCAGAGCATGCAGATTTAGGAGAAATTTTAGCGCAGAAAGTGTAGTTATCGTTACGTACTTTCAACGAACACGCCCTTGCAGTTTAAATATTACGAGCATTATACTAAACATTTCAAAATTGATTTCAAACTGAGAACCGCATCTTCAGTAAGAGTCACGATTAGGCAAGGAAAGTACACCATGTGGAAGAGCTTTGGATCTTGTTAAACACTGACATCATTAAAAAACAATTCTGTGTGCAGCATCTGGGACGTTTTGTTTATTTATTTAAAGCTCGAATCGAACACAATCACAAGCAGAGTTACAACTGTTATAACAGCTCCTAAACAGCTGATAATCTTTTCTCTCCAGCATGACACTTCTAAAGTCTTTCCTTTCTCTGTTACTCACTAAAGCGTAGTTCCCCATTTCTGCCTGGTTCCCTAACGCGCGCGTTTGTAAAATTTAGAATGACAGTCGCTTATGCTTGCAAGCTGACTTCACACGCCTCTTTAAATCCGCGATACAGGGACGCACTATACACGACGGAGAGAAACGGATTTGCATGAGAGTCTCCCTCGAATCTTTCGCCGGAGAGTCAGATTGGTAAAATAATAAACCGTTGGCCATGCAGTTTCCCTATCTGGGACATGACAAGAATGTCTGGTTTTGGAAAGTGGAAAGATGGAAGTTTGAAAGTATATGGAATCAAATATGCTCCAGGACACAACATAGAAAACTGATGATCAATCTCTACAAATTGTGGTGCACCTTTTTCACGACTTGCGTTTGGAACAACAACCAAGCTAATGTGAAAAGCATGCATGTTTACTTGTGATTTCAGCCAGCTTAATCGATAGTTAGGCTGCCATTAGAAGCATTGCAGCATTAGTAAACGTACGATGGGTGGTCTTGAGCTCAGCAACGATATGTTCGCCACATGTTCACATATATACAAGATGATCATCTAAAAGCAAAACCCTGGGTTTCAAAGCCTACAATTGAGACAAGATCAAATCATTGTTCTCAATGTCCCTCTGGAGCAGAATTTTTTTTAACGTCAACAAGAAATGTTTCATATTTTTCGACAGAAATGAAGAGACCAGCAAGTTCCAGATTTATGTCTGACTGTGTTGATATTTTGCGGCACTTTTTGGCTGCATTCATAAAGAAGATAGGAAATCGTTTAAGACTTCCTGATGACCTTGAAACTGAGAAGTCATCTGACTGTGGGGCAACCCTGGCTGACTACTAGATTCTCTGCATGAAAACAGACTAAAATATGCGCCTCCATGCACGAAATCTTTGCCGGCGTTCAACGATGGTATCCTATCCCTTTAGTATTGCCACGTCCAGACTAAAATATGCGCCTCCTTGTATCTGTTGTGTGAATTCCTTGGCACTCAACTATGGCACCGTCATTATCTTCAGTATTGCCATGTTTATGTCTAGGTTCAATCCGTAAAAAGCAAGAAACTAGTACGTGTATGAATTGTTTTTCGTTTGATGATTACATAAGGGCGATATGACGGCACGTGAAGCTGGGATAGAGAAGATTTGGGAAAATGGGACTTTAGACTTTAGACTTTCGGTTTATATTTCACACGCATTAAAGGGTCATAAACTACAAAAACTATACATAAATTATTAAATAAAGAAGTGATAATATTGGAATTAAAATTAAAAGGGCAAGGTGTAGAATATGATGTTTTTTTAAAATCGATACTCATAAAAATGTGCCAATGTGCTGATCAAACAAATGCGATCCATGCCAAGATGATTACACTTGCTTCTCTAACGGGCCCTTCTATAACTATATGCATCCCTGAAAAGCTCTTCATACAATGCAACTACAAGAGGGCCGATTTTATTTCCAAATTAAACGGCTTAAGACTACAATTACTTTTAGGGTGGTAGCTATCTTTGTTAAGTTTGGTTAAACTCTCGAAGTGCTCACAGTGATGGGAATATGAAGAGTGCTGTACAGATACTGCAATAGTGGTAATGCTGCTGTGATCTCGTCATCGTTTGAAATTTTATTTCTCGTTGGTGGCCTTACTTTTGCCCATGTCGGTAATTTTCCAGCTACAAAGTCATGGAAGACCTTGTATGCCTAACTAATGCTATGCCACGTGGTAACGAGGACCCTCAACCACTATTGTCCACTATTGAACACCATATACAACTCCTAATGCCCCTTTCAATCAAATCCACTGTTCAAAGCTGTTGGGCAATTTTGGGATTAGCACCCCAACGCTACATGCAATCCAAAGTGCTTTTCGGTTTTCTAAGGGTATACGATTCTGGGGCAGCATTGTTGGGTGGTTCTCCTTCAGTGACTTAATAATGATGCCAACAAAGCATTCACCTTTTTGTAATTACTTCAGCTGAAGAATACGAAGTTGTTTTAGTGATGCAATATAAAAGAGTTCTTTAACGGCAAGTCAATGGGGTTGGGCCAACAATCAACTAATGCCTGAGTATTACTCTCACTATGTACCACCATGAATGGGCTTGACTGATTCATCTAGTCTATTCTATTTCATTTTTTTTCGGTTTGAAATTCAAATTATGAGGGTACACAAAAGTACACGACAATATGAAGCAAAAATCATTAGGCTCATAACACTTCAAGTTTTGGAGATCCGAAAGAGTCATTCAGGATTACTGCAAGCCAAAATTTTATTTCCAACAATCGAAAACTTTGACCAAAAAACATTTCTCGGGGTACTACTGGGCCAGTAAATATTTGAGTCACGAGGAATAAGTTCATTGATTTTTTCCGTTTTCCCTATCGTATTTTAGATACAATACTTTTATCAATGGAATGCTATTCCAACTATTCACTAGGGTCACCCTAAGCACTAACAAGATTACTGACGATGTCAGTTGTCAAGTTATCACTATATACCATTCGTATTGAGATCAACTTGCTGGGGTATTCCGTCTGAAAGGTTTCTAAGCCAGCTCTAATCCTCATTTTTGGCACTCATTTTTCAGCATAGAGGACAGATTTCTTAGAAAATTATCTATATATCTTAAACCACCCAATTCAAGTTCACAGCTAGTGGTATTCCTAATATAATTCTTGTTATTCAACGTTGTACGTGTGGTGCAATGCATGTAAAGTTCACAAAGTCAAGGTAGGCATAGACTATGTGGAAGATTCACTTCTCTCTTATCTCAAGATCTAATTATTCTTAGATCTTAAGGGCAGCTATTTCATAAGTAGGAATAGGTTTGAGGAATAAGGCTAATGATATCAAGGTTTTGAGAGCAGAGGAATAATGAGTGGCATTACGCTAATGCAATATCATTAAAGTGCTTCAAAGAAACCCCTCGAGTCTTGATTAGAGCACTTTTTGCAATCTTTTTAAAATACTCCCTCGACGATAAATACCAGTTGAAATAACAGATTCTCGTGCTCTTACAAAATTTTGTCTCAATTTCGCATCATCTTAGCTCAGTTCAGGGCAAGAGATTTCAATTTTTGCACAACTATGAACGAACAACAGGTTTTTCCTTATGCCGTAAAATTAACTGTTGCTATATTGCCGTTCCTAAAAACGTGTAGTAATTTGCGTTTAAACAAAAGACCCTCACGCAATACACTAGCAATATCTCAAGTGGATATTTCATGAAGTATTTCTCTGGATTAAACTAATCTTCGTGTAAAGCTTTAACAGTGAAAGATTCCCATCATCATAGATGAAATGACACTATTTTTCCTGTTTAACATTGCTAAAAAAAGACGGACGGGCGTTCCAGCCTTCAGGGACATACGTGATGTCAGTTCATCTTCCAGTTAGCTTCCATTATCACCTGCTAAAATCAATTATTAACCCGCGAAGAGCATCATAGTAGGGATTAATGCTCTGTATATACACAACACTGACCACAATCTTACAATAGTTCGGTCATATCCAATCTTTTATTATAATATATATACACACTGGCTTTGTCCGGACATAATCCAAGGTGACGCAATGGTCACAATTTTTATAAGTCTTTCTCGCGAGCACTTTTTCCGAAGATTCGCTCGTTAAAAATGAATATCTTGTAGATCAGTCGGCGTGCTTGGAAGGCTCTCTGGGTCCATTACGATGTTCCGAGATTTGTCGTCTGACTTAACACTTAAATGTAAAACTTCTTCCATAAGATCTTGACAACTTCGTAAACATTCCTGGAAAGGACAAACAGAATGAAACATTAACTTAGTAAAGATTTCAAAGGTATCGGTTTCATGGTTGGGGATATGGTTAAGATAAGATAGATTGAGGCTCAATATGGTAACATCTTGGGAACGATTAAGATGCAATATGGAAAAACAATAAAAAAAAAACGTTACTTTTGCGGCGACAGAAAATGCGCTCTCAGCCTAAATTCACTTGAATGAACTAGTTATTGTTATAATTCTCAAGCAAGCAGTGATTGTGCTGTCACGATTTCCTTTGTGCGCCATTGGTTTTCTATATCTATTTTCTTGCGCAATTCTTAAGTATTTCAATTTAGCGTCAATGTATCGAGTAGCGACAAAGCAGCATGGCAGCTTGTTATTGTGAAAGATCCGTAATGTGAACTTTTTTAATTTCCTCTGCTTTTTATTCCTTTCGAATCTACATGTCGGGTTTTTCCGTTACTCTAAGAAACTGGTTTCATCATCATCATCATAATCATCATCATCACCATCATCTTTATTAGTCAGTAAAGCCTTATGGCTTCGCACATCACACTACTTCAAGTTGAAATGAAAAAAAAATGATAATTAAGAGATTGATTTTTCCTCTTCAAATTGCCACGCGTGCTATTTGCGAATTTTAAATGAAAAAGGTGATAAAAAAAGATATGGAGGAATGTAAAAGCACGCAGTCAGTGTTTATCCAAGATTTATTTCTAACACATCATTGAATTCTGACATTTCTGCCACAAGAAAAGGTCGTGAAATTCCATCTTAACAAGTCTTAATCGATAAAAACACATGTTCGAGGAAACCTACCAAAGACCCTTAACACTACGATAAATGAATAGTATTAGTCAGGAATTCAAAATTACTTGTCTCTCGTGGCATCCACAAGTTCCAAACGCATTAAAACTTTGTACAAATAAATGCGACATCACCCGCACGTCACTGAACAAACATGGGTATCTCTTGGAACAAATAAAATTGTCCTGCTTGGGATATCACAATTTTCTTAAAAATTCTAATTTCAAATAGATTACGAATACTTAATATGAAGTAAGTTTTCACTGGGAAAATCTAGCGCGTGGATCAGACGACTAGTATTTTCGATTCGGGTCTTTGGATACTTCTGTGCACGCGCAATTGGCTCGCTCTTCACGTGGCCTTGGTACATTTCACTGTGATCAGTAAACTGGAAGTTTGTAAGGTTCAATGATTTCACGTGGATTTCATCACTAGGTGAACGAAAAATGAATTCTTCAGGCTGACCTCTCTCGAGTGCGGAGCACAGGCTGAAACCATGCAAGTGGAATAGCAAACTCGCTATCAAAATCAATCAAGAAAAATAGACAGAAAATCCGAACGCGCAGGCTCTTGTAAAAATATCAAAAACTGATGAATTTGACAGAAGGTGATGGATTGCTTCCATCCACAAATGTCCAAATGCTGTTTAGAAATTTCAGCGCATGGCGTTAAATGAAAGCTCGATATGCGCTATTATTTGCGCCTACTTTACTCAATTAGAGCTTTTATCGATTCACACACAATGCCACGCTTCGCGCGCATTTCTAACGCACCCATTCAAATTAACAGGTACCTTGGCCCAGCAAACCAAGGAGTAAGTAATTAACTTTTTTTATCATCAAGTTCAGTTTATGAGCACGGATCATCAAGTTGAGGACAAGTTTATCAAAGAAAATTCGAAACTTTTCATGAAAGGCTTTTAATGGATAATACGATACTAGTATTGAAGGCCTTATCTTTTGCGGCTAACCCGAATACAAACCAATGAGCTAAAAATAAGTATTAAAGGAGTGAAAAGAAACTTAAAATGTGTCGTATGGTTGACTTGGGTTTCAACGACGAAATTAAATCCATCAAAAATGCCTTAAAAATTAGAAATTAAATATTTTTTTTAACGCATATTGCAACGCGCAAGAAAGGAAAAAAAGGTACTCGGAGCTCTGGCGATTTTTAGAATCGCGCGCGCGCTATCCTACATCTTTATAATTCATTTAAAAAATATAATTTTGCTGGACGTGATTTGAGAGCGTTGCTTACAAGCAAAGAAAGCTTTTCGTGACTCAAGGCTTTACTTACTGGTTCAATATTTGTAATACTTTGTAAAAGGGAAGCTAACTTGGTTGCTGACCATGATTTGGAGTTACGATGTGAATCTGATATCCCCAGACCTGTAAAAGCCGCACACACTGAAGCGCCAGCCAACATCGAAGGAGTATATAGTAAAAATTTATCATCTGCGGGGAAAAAAAGGTACAATACGTTTATTAGCACTAATGAAAAATACTTGGTTGACATAGCAAAATAAACTCGCCTTGGACTAAATCCCTTGCATTTTACAGTAGCCTTTAAGGGAGGTATAAAGTTGGCAAACAACCGAACAGAGGAGAGATAAAACTGTCGTTCTATATCCACAAATTAGACTATAACCAAATAGCTAATGTCTTGCTGGCTTTAAATTGCTAAACAAACTAAATCCAAGAAGTGATGGCTAGACGCAAATACCTGTACAGCACAAAGCTATGAAGGTCGCCGCATGCTTACGAAGAACTTCAGACGTCGAGGGATCGAGGGGAAGTCGGCTAAAAATCTGTTCCAAGAAATCGTATGCTGTAACTGCAGATACATCCCATTTTAACTTGCCTAATACTAAAAGCTCCCAATCCTGGAATACACAAAAGGACGAAATAAAGATTTAGTCTGCATCTTAATTGACTTAATAAACAATTCACGAGTTGGAAATAACTTAAATAAAATTAATAATAAATTATAAAACAACATATAATATATAAGTAATATATCTTCACTCATAAGTACTTACTAATAGTTCTTCACATCGTATAGAATTGTCTGTGTATATGCAAAGCTTTTCGGCTGTAAGCGGCGTTGTTTCCTTCAGCTTGCTGGCGATAAACATACATACTGCTCCAAGTAATTGAAGTTCAAATTTTCGTATGGGTAACATGGATAATAATCTGTCTAAATAGTTCATAGCTAAAGGAAAAACTTCTTCTTCGCAGTGTTGTTCTTCACATACCTAGGAAAGACCAAAGAAGAAAGATCAGCGAGGGCAATTAGAAATAGAACCGACATATTTCGAATTGTCTTGTAGCAGAGCATTAGAGGTAGATAGCATATAATTATGTCAATAATTATCAATAAATACTTACTTCTAACATCCACGTCGCTACCATTCGCCTCATATAGGGTTCTACTTCTGTCTGAACAATCTTAAAATAATTACAACTTGGCAGATACTTTTCTTCACACGCTAGTAGATTTTTTAACACACGATCGTCCTTCAAAATAACCGGGTCTTTATAAGCATATCGAACTCGGACTCCGGGCTCGCAACACAACAACTCCATTGCCATGGCTTGTAGAGATTGCAGAACTTCTTCTTGTGATGGAATGACAAATAATTTTGATTGGATTTGGCGCCGGGGTTGGCTTTTAATGACTGTACACGGACTTCTCAACAAGTATACTTGTGATTCGTATTCTCGTGTTTTGATGTTAGATTGTGTGTGTGGCCTCTTCCCCGGCGCTCAAGACCTAATGTCTAATGTGAGCAAAAGAATGGTAATGTACATCCGAGGTCTGTATATAATCATTGACAATCATTGACAGCTAGTCCATCAGCATTCGCTGGCATTGCTTTGTCGTTGCCGGGCAGATTTTTCCTTTTCGCTAGGCAACCACATTGACATGGCTTCCTGCGATCTCTTCGACCAATCAGCGCGCGTCGGCAAAAGGCCATGAACATGCAAATCAATCTAGGGACCGGTCAATCGAGCTGTCAAATTATACATCCCGAGCTGCAAAAAATCGAAACTATAGCCTTCCTCAAGAGCTAGAAACTTCTTCATTTCAGGGATATCCCTGAATCAGCTGAATGCTTATGGTAAAAGAATAAAATCAGGTTTGAATTTATGCAGACGCTTTCGATGAATAAATTCACAAATGCAATATTTATTGTCGATAGGAGGAGCTAATACCCACATTCCACGAATGCCTAAACTCAAACCCACTCAAGCATAACAGCCCCATTAAACTCTATGTATCATATTTCGCTAAGCAATAGGTATTGGGGTACAATTTGTGCTAGGTTCTTTTTCTAGGAAGTTCCTACTGTTTGGTGACGTGGTTGAATAGAAGTCGAGAGGTTGGATGGTCTGTCGAATTTAGTTTTCTTTCGCAAGATTTCAAATATTTGCATTTATTGGGATCCTTACTCAAGACCGTGCAATGAGGTCATTAGTCCATTGTACTGCCATCACACCTTATCGCTATGGATTTATGTTGCTCGTGGCTTCACCAAAACAACTATTCTATACAAAACAAAACAGTTCAAATAAAAATCTCCAGAATAAGAATATTCAGCGATAATTTGCTCCTATTTTTTGATCTTATAATCATATCAATCCATGATAAATCAGTTTTATAATATAAATTTATTTATTCGTCTCGTTTGATAACCCAACCATTTATTTATGTCAACAAGGTCTTCTCTTCTAAATATAGTTCATCCGTTCTGGGAAAATGCCGATGTTGGTTAGCGAAATCGAAATGGCCTGTCTTTAAGTGCGCAGAATTCCAGATATCGTGAACTGAGATTAGCTTTAACGGTGTTAATGCATTGATCAAAATTGCACATGGCTTATATGTTCATTACACGAGATTACAATTGGGGATCAAGAAAAGAACAAAAAAATATAAGCAAATCATTCCACGTCACTGCCTCGCTCTCGTCTCTAGGTGTTGTGTTCTTGGAAGGCTAGTCAAATGTAAAACTTATCATTAACTTTTCATTAATAACTGAGTATTGATGAAGTTCTCGCTCAGTGGGAGGCAGTGAAAAATTAACTTAATTCATTTTAAGAAATATTGTGTCCGTAAACTCAAGTTGAAATATTTAATGCCCATTGGATCATAAATAAACAAATTTGTTATCGAATAATTCGATGTCTCACGAGAAGTAGCACAGAAATTACTAGTGATGATTGGCAAGTTTGTATTTTTTATTTTTATTTTTTCGTTGTTATTTTCGGAGTTTTTGAGTTCTTTTTTTGAACTGACTTCCTTTCATCTCCTTAAGTTCTTTGTATTATGATCCAGAAGAAATAGTAAACAAGCTACCAACACACGCAATGAGAGTCGAACAGAACTAGGTCAACACGAGCCAACAGCTTGTCCTCTGACAACACCCCTGTTATCAACAAGGCTACAGATGCCTAATAAGTTTTTAATAAGGAAATATATTTTCGTCACCGTTGTTTCTTGCGCTGTTCTTTCGTTCTTCGGAGCGGAAGTACGAGTCACAATACTGAATGAGTTCGATTTTGACTTATGATTTACATTTCAATTGGATACCTGTGAGGCAAAAATATGTTTACTGATACTTGAGCTAGCAAAAATACCAATCATACGTTATTATACTTAAATGTTTCGTCAACCATAGTATGAATTAGTGTTTATCTTTGGGCCTGGTATTTGTTCTACTACGAATCGTATCCAAACAAAAAGATTTTTTTTTCGGATTCCACCACCACGACCAATCGATGTTTCGCAACCTTGTTGAAGAAAAGAATATTGAAAGCAAGTACCAAACCCACAGAATTGTCTAGACTTTTTCTTTTTCCTCGTAAATTCTGATCACTCGTTATTGGTTGTTCCAGGGGTATTCTTTCCGCTGTAAGTTGGGATGAAATCCTTCTCAATCCCCAGGCCACTGCGGACAGCCGTACGCTTCTACTCTTACTAATGATATCATGTAATTATTACAATTTCATATTCTAAAACTAATTTTCTATTTTTAATCTAGTGTTAGTTTATTCCTATTAATTATGACACCCGTCTTGCGACCTTCAGGTATTAGCATCCAGTTTTTATCCGGTGAGATGAAAGCACTGATCAGAAAAACAATCCGTGTCTAGCTTTGAGCCATTCCTTCATTTTCGTTCGCATTACCGCACACCACCCTTATAGGATTTAGCATTTTGAATGTAAATTGCGTAAGTCCTGAGTTGATAAGCTCTTGCGTGAGCCTTATGCTATTTTCAAAGGCAAAATGCCGTTGCTAGTAACCCAGTTACCGGTGGGCTGTTTTGAATCGAGTGTTATAATGACTGGTATGTCTAGAACTGAATCAACTCATTTCACGAACGATTCCTTGTCTTGCACGAAGGTTTAATAAACATTATAAAGTTTAAATTCATTTAGTATTGAGTGTTAAGTTAAAACGTCCTTAAAGAATGGTTCCATTCACTCGACCTTGACCTAGATCACAGCTGTTCTGACCACACTCCAAACCCTCCATGGTACGGCAATATTCTCTACAGCTTATGTTGTTGTGTCCACTGCTTTCTTACACCTGGCGGGACTGCTCAAGCATGCATCGGGCATTCCAGGAGAACACTGTCATTTTGAATAAAAACAGAGCTTCAACAAAGCCTTCATGCAGTGAACTCCCGCATGTGGGCCTAGGGTGAAGTGAAATCTTTCACGTGCCCGGCTTGTTATCGGGCTTGTTATGGTGATGGTTAGGCCTAATTCTCTACAGAACATTCCTCAGCTACTAGTGAGGACGGTGTAAAATCCTCTCGTTTACTTACCACTTAAACTAAGCAACAATCAAAGCCATAAAGTCAAGAGCTAAAATTATTTAAGAAAACAGCAAAATTATCTTTAAGATAGAAATACACTCCAACTCGAAATGCAAGAACGCTCTTGCTTCATGCAAAGATGAGCACGAAGAACAGGTTACACAAATGAAGCGAAAATAACATAATTGAAAAAGAAAAATGTCTCTTCACCGTACTCAAGTCTTACAAGCACCAGTGTGAAACCCTGGAAATCATGATGATTTTTCGCAGCTGTGAACTCAACAAACGCCCAAACTCGGCGTCCAGTTTCACGCTCATGACCCACTAGTTTAAACAAATAATTATTAGCAACCAAGTTGGACAGTGTGTCAGACAGTGAATCTAGAATTTTCCTTCTATTTTAATGCAAGATAAATTTTTGAAGTATTTTATTATTGAAGATATAGCACCCGAGTCTGTGAAGTGTGGTCTCGTGTTTAATAACAGAGCTTCAGTAAAGATTATCGCAAGTTTTTTACAGGATAAATTCCTCTATTCAGATAACTATCTTGCAGCTCGTAGAACTTGATTTTAATGATGTGTTTTGTTTTATTTTATTTTAAAGTCCACGTGGCCTTAACGCTTAACTGCCTTTCTGTGATATTTAAGCTGAATACAAATGATAATTCTACGTCAGCCCCGCCTCAAAGTGATGCAATAAATAAGTCCTCGATTCCCAACCATGCTCCTCGTCGCTAGGGTTACCACTGGTGAAACAGATATCCAATCTTGCTTCAAATGACACCGCAGTTAATCACTAAATTTACCCCTGTATAGATTGGGAAATTCTCGATTTCTGCGCCTCACGTATTCGTGGTTCTAGTTCTTTTCCCATTTTTTCACTTCCAGTTTGACTCAACTACTTCCGATTAGATTCTCATTTGCCTGTCCTTTCTCATTTTGGCCACTTGTATCGGAAACAGCCGTTGTCATCAGGTAGCAAAAAGTGAACCTAGAACCAGCTTTGATAAATGTCCCGGCTGGATACTTGAGTTTAGTTATTAATTTGGGCGCTTAATTAGCTCCAAGGTTGTCGGTATCCGATGTCTGGTTCATGAGTGCTTGGTGCATTGAAGACTGAACTGGAAGGAATTATGAAGGGATTGGCTGCATGAGACGAGAGAGAGAGAGAGAGAGAGAGAGAGAGAGAGAGAGAGAGAGAGAGAGAGAGAGAGAGAGAGAGAGAGAGAGAGAGAGAGAGAGAGAGAGAGAGAGAGAGAGACAGAGAGAGAGAGAGAGAGAGAGAGGTACTAACAGATTGAGTCAGATCTTGGAGACAAACAGGGGGAACAGAGAATAACTCAACATTTTTCTCCACAAATCGAGAGTCTTGTCATCATCGACTCGAGCCAAGAGTTGCTCATGGCTTCTTGCTCGAGCTGAATCGTAGTTGAAATTTGAATCAATATTTAGCCTGATGTGACAGACAGACAGACAGACACTAAGACAGACACTAAGACAGACAGACAGACAAAATTTGGCAGCTAGTGCACAGTTGTGCATGTTAAGACTGAAAGATATAAAAAGAGATTGAAACAAAGCTTCTAAAATGAAGTCGAAAGCCATTATCCATGCACAACTCCTTCCTGCTTCCTCACAGACCAGGGGGTTTTCATCAATCAAATGTTAACTTAATTATCACAATTTTTCTGAAAAATGCGCTTACTAGTTGTTTTGTGTACTTTCGTACGTAAACTGAATAAGCTGTTAAAAGGAACAGCGCGCCCATAGCTGAGTAATCTGGAAAGTACCCTTAACCGGCAAGGATCTAACGTTTAATTGGCACTTCCATATCTTAGAAGTTAAGATGGGTTATTAAGAATATAATCTTATGAGTTCTCTCGAAGCTAATCTTATTAAAAGAAGTAGATTTTGCTAGCTCTCTCTGTGCAGTACCAGGCGTTGTTTAGTTCAATCGGATGGGCGTATCGTGTATGAAGGGTCGTATTTCCAAGTACCTCGCACTCGATGCATTGGCCTTACATCTCAAGAAATACTTCAGTCAAGCAAGATCTTTTGATGTCTGCTTCGCCTAAAATTTAACAGAATTACCTTACACCAAGCCTGGCGTACTCCGTCACACACCAACGAAACTTCGAGTCGTTCTATTTTAGGAAATAATTATGAGAAGCGAATGCATTAGACCAGTATGCGTGAAATTCAGATGTCTAGCTCGAAGCAACTAATTTCTACTGGAACTTATCAGTTGCTGTGGGGGAAAAAATATCTTAATCCCTTAATAAAAAAGACTTTCCACTGGATTAAGGTGATTCGCTTTAGAATTTTGTTTTGAGTTGGAGTTGGAGTCGAAAACCGAATGTAACTATTATTCTAACTTGAGTGACGATGTTAACGTTGTTGTACATGTCTCTCATTACATCGTTACATTTTTCAGCATCCTGTTTTACGTGTTTTTGAACAGCACAAAATCTTAATCCCATTCCAGTTCTCAGGCGTGTCTTGTTACGGATCGAAGAGTGAAGGTCATGTATTGGCGTGGGAGAGATTTAGGTTGCAAAACAGGAACTATGATGTTTTCCAATGCACGTCGTCTGCAAGTTCGAAGGTATGAGTCTCCGTTAGGAATGGCGTTTTTGACTGGAAAGAGTTGACTGGAAGGAAATGGAAGAACTGGAAAAGCAAAGCAAAGCATTCAAATGGAATAGAGAAAATGAGTGTAGAATCTAGAACAATCAGGTTAAGAAGAGAATTACGAGGAAAATAAGGAAAGGAAAGGAAAAGAAAAAGAAATTAAAAAAAAAAAAAGAATTAAAGCTTTTAATGACATTTTCAATTTTGATTTTTAGTTCCTCATAACAAATATTAAAATAAAGAAACTGCTATGAGGAACTAAAAATTGGTTAGAAAATGAAATCCACACCAATCGAAAGGATAAATAAACAAAAGAAATGAATATATTTTCTTGTGATGAACAACTTCAAGAATTTTCCGCGTTAGTTTGGCAGATCATCTTTCAACATCATTTCTTCCGTGTGTTGTCGGCTATCTTTAGTTTGCACGAGTTTCTGGCTCTTTCAGCAACCACTTTTTCCTGTACCAGGCAGTGCTATGTAAACGAGTATAGAATCATTATTATTCCTTACGATCTTTCTTCGATCAATCACTAATCCTCCTAAACGACTAAGATAAGGAGAGGGGAGCCCAACAGAACACAAATGATAAGATAACACTCACGTGTGCTGGGTCGGATCCCGTATTCTCTACGAACAATCTCTACTTAACCGGATATTATTGAGCTTCTCGAACGATTTACCCTTATCCATTCTTTCCCTCTTGAAAGAGAAAGCTTTAAGCCACATCATAATTAGATTGGAATTCAGTCAAATTTATCACAACGTGCACGAGTGGTCGGGAGTCCTGCCTAGAGACGTAAAAAATTCACGGTATTTCACTTTTCAGACATCAAATATAAAGCTCTATCCAGCCTTAGTTATTCTAACAGATGTTTCCAATACACTTTCGTTCTTCAAATGGCACGAACTTCCGCTTATAAAACTGTACTTTATCTGGAGCGAATTTCGGCTTCTAAAGTTGCCTAGAAGAACGACAGAACTCATAGCCAGATTCTCTTCAATTTCCAAAAGGACTTTTTCTACTTTGTGAGGGTTTTGCCATTTTAAGTTACATGTATTTTTAAGCCAGAAATATTTTTGTTCTGATGGCGGGAAGTGTTTTGGATTTCATTAATGCTTGGGTGATGACCGGTTATCGTGTCGTCCATGCAGTTTTATCAGTAGAGTACATTTTTGCAAAAGTTAGCGATTGAAAAGTAAATTGGATTTTAATACGTTCTCCGTTCCGTCCTTCATACACTAATTTCAAAATGTAAGCGACCGACCATCTGCAAATTACTGGCCTTGAGCTCCTGGCCATTGAGGTGGAAAAGGTTGTAATTTGTACTGGCCCTGTTTATCATTGGTCTGAATCCAGAGACTGAGATTTCACATACTAAAGTGAAATCATTAAACCCGTTATTAGACTAATACGCTTTAGAAGACCCTAATTCCATTGTTTTCTTTTGTGTCTATTTGACTATCACACCTTGACGAGCAATTTTTATTTCACGGGTTTAGTGACTTCACTCTATAGTGATGGTGATAACGATTATATAGTGGCGGCAGTGGTAGTGCGGTGATCTTGAAAAATATTTAAGTTAGGATTGGATAACCTTGGATAGGATGCATGACCATGATGATGATGATGATGATAACGATGACCATGATCATGATGATAATTTACCATTACGAAATCCCATTAAAAAAGATGTTGGTGGGTATTCATGCTAGTGGGATAGTTCGTACCATTGCTAGTCTACGATGAACAAAAAAAAAAAAAAAAAAAAGGGAAGTGACGGTGAAAATATGTCGATCATGCAGTAACATGGTTGCATTGTTTCAACAACTGGATCAATACAATTCAAACAAAATCCCTAGAATCGTCTCTCTTAGTCTCTTAGCTACGAGAAACCTTGGCACTAAGAAAAGTGACCTTCAATATAGTTGATCACTTTCCCACGTGGCAAGTTAATTGTCATTGTTATGACCAGAACTGTACGAACACTGATACCATATTCCATGGTCGCAGTGGGTACAGGATGTTTCGGGGGAAATAAGTTCTTTGTTGAATGAACTGAGAAAACAAACTCCTTGATGAAGAAGAATCAGAAACAGAGAAAGGCAAACAAGAGAGAGGTAGTAAGAGGCGAAGGAGAGAAAATTCTTGGCATACTTGTTTCAAGAAGGTGTTATCTTTGCTGGGTTGCGAGCCTCTATTCTCATTTGTTTTGATGAGTTTACAACAATTTCTTGTTCAACAGGTGGGCGAATATTCTTAATGATACAAATCACTGGTAACATCTTTCTTTGTCTAAAACCATAATGGAAATGCATTGATTCCTCATTACAATATCATTAGTGATAAGATCGGTATTATAACCACCCTTCAGAAACACGCGCACACAACACTGAATTGTAGTGGATTCCTCAATATGTTGGCCATTCTTTCTTTTTCAGTTCGTCTTCGTCTTCGTCTTCTTCTCTTCTTCTTGATCTTTTTCATCTTCTTGATCAGTTCTTGCTCTTCAACATCTTCATCTATTCCTCCTTCTTCTTCCTCTTCGTCTAGTAACTTTCTTCTTGCTTCCTCTTCTTCATTACCTTTTTTCAAGTCAGTTTCTTCTTTGCTTTTTCTTTGTTCGTGAGCTTTTCATATTTCCCCCTCCGTTTCCCCAGTCAATATAAAGTACCAGCAAAGCGACTTAAGATTTACACGCGCAAAAAATGCAACAGCGACAATACTGATCTCAATAATATCTTTAGTCTTTGGCTCATTCCATCCAGCGCGTGTCCTGTACACTAAACACAAAGTTTCAATAGTTGTAAAGAAATATCAACTAATTAAAAGCGTTCAAAATAAGTGTTGTTGTATGATTTATTAGTTTTAGTACTAGTCGTGCTCCAACGCATGTCCGTCTCTAACACGAGTAACATTCGCCTTTTGATTATGTACCTTTTGCCTCTAGCTACAAGACGCCGAGAATAAAGGATTCATTAATTACCAATTCGCTGATAAAACACGGAGAACTTTGTTCTGCGGGTGTTTGTAACTAATTAACAAGTGGTTGCATGTGTCTTGAGTAAAATCTTTATCTATTGAGCAAACATTTTCCCTTAAATCTAAATCTAATGACTTACACAAGCAAGGGTTCAGTATTTTTTAAAGAATTTAGTCGCCTTTTAATATTCCATTGTCATTTTGAAATGACAAAAATTTCAGGCCTTTTTCGAGCAGAAACTACCCGAGGCTTGTTTATAAACTTTTCCTAAACATGTATTTTTTTTAAATTTTTTACCAATATTTGTTCTTTGATAATTGTTTGCAATACTGACAGAAGTCGCTTCAAGATTTCTGTTTTTTTTTTTAAAGGCAGTCGACGAATGGAGGGAAATCTATGGCACACGCGTCTACTAAATGATGTCATTAAATAGTGGCGGGAAAAAGAGCCATGCAAACTTTTGACACACGCTTGTAATTCAATATTACTTATATATACATTTCATTTTTATTATTAGCGATTTTTTCCCTAAAAGACACTCGATTTATGGCGGGAAATATATGGCACACGCGTCTACTAAATGATGTCATTAGTGGCGGCATAGTTATATAAATATGGTGGCGGGAAAAAGAGCCAACTCGTGGCACACGCTTCTCATTCACTTTACAAGTGTCTTAAAATTAATGGCGCCAATGATAACAAAAATAACCTTTAGTCGCCAAGTTCTTTTCAGTTTTTATATTACAATAAATTTGAATAGCACATGGAACTAAACGGTCATTGCAGGTAGTGTATTTATGCTTTATTGTCTTTTGTTGTACCGAAAAATATAAAACTCTATTATAAACTAATTATCTAACGCGTTTGAATAGAGGTGAAGAAAATTAGTGAAAATATTTAGTTTGTTTTTCGGTGGGATGAGTGAAAATACTACGAAAAATTGCACTTAAAATTACGATAATTCATGCGGCCAAGCCAGACAAAGTTGCTTGTCATCCACATCGATACGGTACTGTGCAATTTTTATCTCACGACCGAGAAGTTCCGAAAAATGTAGGGCTTAAAAGGTTGTTAGGTTAACTCCCTGGGTTAACAAAAGGGATTTTTTCCTATTGAAAAATATATTCAAAGAAACGGATTACCTGATTTTCAAGTTGTATACGTTACAATGACAGCATAGACCAATTCACGGTTTTCGGCGGCCATTTGAGTTTGGGCAAATCCGACAAAATTGAGCGGAGCTACGGGAAGTCAAAGTGATCCAGATTTCTATATATTTTGCCGGGTTTGCCCAAATTCAAAATGGCCGCCGAAAACCGTGAAATAGTCTATTGCCAAACCTACTAGTCCATGGACTTCATTCACCACAGTTCTTACAATAGCCGTATTTCTCAACAAAGAAAATAAAAATAATGAAAATATTTATTATGGTTGATCGGTCAATAGTGTGGGCGGGGGATGAGTGTTTATTGGTATTCACAATAGCGAGCTGCTGTAAAGCCTGGTTCACACTAGCGAAGCAAGCATAAGCATAACGATATACGCAAGCGCAGATAGTCTTTCATGGTTAGTTAACCGCTTTATATTTGGACAGAACAAAACATTCAGTCATCCTTCAAGTACTATCTGCTCTTGTGTATGTCGTTATGCTTATGCTTGCGTCGCTAGTGTGAACCAAGCGTAAAGATTATACAGATCGGACGAGAATATCGTATTGTTTATCAAATGTCTAGGAGTATAATTTCATTCTACTTTTCTAATTTTTGAAATTGGAGTGTATGGATGTGTATAGATGCCTCGATGAACAAATGCCGGTATTTCTGGTACGTTTGTAATCATTCCAAATTAAGAATTAAAGCCAAACAAACTACAGTCACACACATTTTGTATGCATAAAGACTAACAAAGCAGTGTCTACAGTGCATAGATGCATCGATGCACAAATGCCGGTATACTGATTACTGATTTGCAATCATTCCCAAGAAGACCAAAGAAACAAAACATGAAAAGCCAAACAAACGAACTAGCCATAAACCTTGAGTATACACAAAGACAAAGCAGTGTCTACATTGCATAGATGCATCGATGCACAAATGCCGGTATATTGCATATTTGCAGTCACTCCCAAAAAGACCAAAGAAACAAAACATGAAAAGCCAAACAAACGAACTAGCCATAAAAGCAGTGTTTACAGTAGTGTATAGATGTAAAGCTATGCACAAATGCCGGTATTGCATATTTACAATCATTTCCAAGAGTACCAAATAACAAAACAAGAAAAGCCAAGCAAACAAACTAGCCACGCTTCTTGAGTATGAAAAGCCAAACAAACAGTAATACAGCTTTTGTATGCATAAAAACTGAGTATACACCAAGACAAAACAGTGTCTACATTGCATAGATGCATCGATGCACAAATGCCGGTATATATTGATTATTTGCAATCACTCCCATGAAGACCAAAGAAACAAAACACGAAAAGAATTAGCCATAAAAGCAGTGTTTACAGTAGTGTATAAGATGCATCGATGCACGAATGCCGGTATTGCATATTTGCAAGCATTCCCAAGAGGACCTAATAACAAAACATGAAAAGCCAAACAAACAGTCATGCATATGTTTGTATGCAATAAGACTGACAAAGCAGTGTCTACAGTGTATAGATGCATCGATGCACGAATGCCGGTATTGCCATGGATTGTATTTCATATTTGCAATCATTTTCAAGAGGACGAAATAACAAAAACGGCGAAAGACAAACAAACACTGAAATTATCCATAAAAACCTTGAGTATACACCTGAAGATAAATAATTATTTACATTGCATACTATGCATCGATGCACAAATGCCAGTATTGCATGTTTGGAATCACTCCCAAGAGGACCAAATAACAGAGCTGAAGACATGACAACAAACAAACTATAGACCCTCCTTGCATGTGACGTCAAAGCAGCTCATATTCGGAGGGCAAAACAGAATAATTTTAATCTCCTGAGAATTGGACCCTTTTTGTTTTGCCCTTTCAATTTTAGCTACATACATTCCGACGTGCTGCAAGGGGTCTATTATGCATATTTACTGGTCATGCATCATTATGATATACTGCAATGCATATGATTGATAGACTTCATTACGGCTACAAGGGCGGGGTCAGGGGGTGAATTGGGTGACTAGTCACCCCCCTTGGAGTTGAAGATAATAAGAATAAAGGGTAAGATAAGACCAAAAGAGACACTATATAATGCCTTGCTAGGTACCAGTCACCCCCCTTGGATCCGCCACTGGGCTACACCCATGCAATGGAAAAGTTGGTATGCATGACACTATGGTCGAACAATGTTTAAGAGAATCCCAATTTTGAAAGTCGTGACATGTATTACGCCTCTTGCAATAGAAGTATAAGCACAATCAACTTTGTTGATTTAGTGCAGACAAATCCTAAAACGTGCAAAATAAGGCAGTGATAACTTTCAAATTGTTGTTAATGAACTACATGATTAAGGTATGCTTCAGATGCTTATAACATGCGTATTGCAAATGGAAAAGGTCTTAACGAACTTAAGGCATGATATATTCACTCCATTATAGACTTTGGACTTTGGACTAAGGCAAGCCTCTTATACGAGGTCGGTTGTAGAACATTATATTTTCACTGGAATGAATAGACCCCTTGCATCACGTCAGAATGCAGCTCAATTTGGAGAACAAAACAATAGGTTTCCAATTCTCAGGAGATTGAAATCTTTTGTTTTGTCCTCCAAATTGAGCTACTTTAACGTCGCGTGCAAGGGGTCTCAAGTCACTCAATTCTCGACTTTGGAATTTAAGGCAAGTCTCTTACAAGGTCGTTAGAGCATTATATTTTAACTGAACTGAATAGGTGTAATGATGCAAGCTGCAATCATGCACACAAACGTAATCCCACTGTTGTACAAACTAATACTAGCTGATAACACCACTAATTCAATGGAGTATTGATAAGGGAGGTTACGCTTCATGATCCTGAGTGGATGCAATGAAGACGCACCAATCCCATACTTGCTATGATTAATAAAGGGATTATTGGAATATATAGAGCTTAAAGATCAATAAGCGTTGTCTAGATTTGTGGCTATGAATTTCTGAAATTTTTCGCGATACCCTAACCTCTGAAACAACCTCTTGGCTGCTGATCAAAGTCAGAGCACTACTTTCATGTTATTAGGTTCGGCTCATGAGAAGATCGACGTTGGGCCTTAGCCACGTATTACTGAAATGCTTGAAAAAATGTTGTCAACTGTCACGCGTTGTAAATATAGTGATCGCTTTAATAATAAGTAATATCTCGTTGGGATTAGCTGAGAGGACAAGTTTCATTGGTGGATGACGGTATGACGGTAAGTGGATAATTGAGGATTATTTTATCAATCAGCATTAGACATGGCCGACAATTTTTTCTTCTTTCTTTAATGTTTATTTGTTTGTTTGTCTTCATTTAGATGGACTGCGAGAAAAGACCTTTGGAGAATTTACGTACTGTCGTTTCTTTGTTCGATGGCATATAATTGCTGGAACTTGGATTCAAATTCCTTGTATTTGTACCAGTTGGAAGTTTGCAAATAAACAATCAGAATTCTTATCGAAGCCCTACACTACAATTTGAAAATCGACTCCATAATGCCCCAATATCATCAACAGGATTAAGTAGCACAGAGTAAAAATAAGATTTCAGTGTTAAAAAAATGACCTAATTCACTAATTCAACTTGGAAAGCAATGCTTGTCTAATTAACAGTATTGCACACTTAGAGACACAAATTGCACAATGTCTTGCTGGAGGCAATAAATTACAGAACATATCACTAAATTAATAAAAACGGGAAGGTTTGTTTAATAATAGTCGCACTTCAAAGATAATCCCTCCAAATCCAAGCAAGTAAGTCAAGATAAGTCCTTCATGTCTGGTGTCTGGCGTGAAGGATTATGGGATCAAACAACCACGAACGTTGCTAGGCGGCGGAATTGAATCAGTTTAAGGTAGCTCATAGTAGTTTTTCTTCCTGACCACACTTTTGATATACTGAGCTCGGAAAAAATTAGTCCTATACCTTAGCTACATCCATCACATTTTCATAACAGATATTGGACCACATTTTTAGAGAATACTTTACAAACTAACAAAGAAACTTAAACACCGTGTATGGCGTGTATGTTCAATAAGACTTAGATCAGCCCAGTGTGTAGGGTTTCCATAAAATTTGAAGGGTGAAAATTTTAAGGTTGCCGTGTGCTCTAAGTAATGAACCGTTTTCTGTTTCAGTTGAGTGAAAATGCACTTAAAATATTCCCCCCTCCCCTATCCCAACGCACAATTCATAACCAGTTTTTAATCAGATTAACTTTTGTGTGTGTGTTCATAGTGTCGTTGGTATAGATGTTCCTATTGTGATCATTAGTGTTGCTGTTATTGTTATTGCCTCGTTGCTATTTTCCACTCATTGTTCCTACTACCGTTACTACTGTTGGTATCCTGAATGATCACGCTGACTTTTCCGTCATTGTTACTGTTGTAATGGTTAGCTTCGATTACTTCATGTTGTTATAACGTTCAAAATCCGCCAGATTTACCCAGGACATTTTAAAGTTTTTAATTCCAGAAATATACGCATAGATTCTACGTTTCTTGCAGAGAATATCCATAAAATTTGACAAGATTTGATCAGATTTTTTTTGCATGAGAGATCACTTTTACTAATTCGTTTATATTTTGCGTTGAATTTGAAAAGCGCACATCATTGTGACACCCCTTGCAACCATTCTCATTTGTCTTAGAAGAGAATATCAAATAGATCTCTATTTTGTGGGCTAAGTACAACATTTTGCAAAGGTCTATTCACAGGCGTTTTGTACATGTGACCGACGGAATCTCGAAGATGATACAAGTGTAAAATAGGATTAAAGACAAGCAGGTCATGGTCAAAGGTGTGTCCAACCTCACACCTTGGCATTCCCAAAACACATCTCCTAACAAACACATATCACTTAACCAATAACATTTTGAATGAAAAGATCATTGTCACCAGCCAGCAATGTGATACAAATAAGCAAATCGTTCGGTAAATAATCTCAAACACCTGCTTATTATGACAACCTGCTAAGATCTTGGCACAAGCAATCATTCCATTGCCTAGAGACGTGTCTCGCTTCGCTGCTATTACCATGTTCTAGTGACAGTCATAAACCGGTTATACGAACAATATTACTCGTTCTTCCAAGAATTTTGACTACAGAACTCAGTCTGTCACTCCTCACTGGCGCCGAAATTCGTTGTGGAGTTTCCATTCCAGTTCAAAAACACATGAAAATACATCGAGTTCAAGCAATGAGATCAAGTATGGTTAATGTTAATCAAAACAGTGCATGTAAAAATAAAGCCAAAAATAAGACACAAAAATTCGTGCAAAGCTCCTCCAGTCTTATTGTGTACAGGTACTTCCTATAGATAGAGCGGTTTTCGTAGGAGTTGGCCACGATACGGCAAAATTGTAGCCGTAACGTATACCTTAGCGCAGCCGTAACTACGCGTTGCGATTGGATAAATTACTGGAAGATATCGGGAAGCGTTTCAATGTTTCGGCATGTCGTACCGTGTACGTGCTGTAAGTCAGTACCGTATGTTTCCCACTCGTACGATAACTATTCTTATGGGAACTACCATTTCAAGGTCATTACGGCATGTATGTAAGTCAGTACCGTATGTTTCCCACTCGTACGATAACTATTCTTATGGGAACTACCATTTCAAGGTCATTACGGCATGTCGTACCGTGTACGTGCTGTAACACAGTACAGTATGTTTCCCACTCGTACGATAACCATTCTTATGGGAAGCCATTTCAATGTTACGGCATGTCGTACCGTATACTTTATCTATGGTATTTGACTAGTGGGTCTCTCACGCCGTCTAGCAGATCACTGCGCATGCGTAGATTATGAACACAAAATCCTTCTGAATCAACAGTTTGTTCCTAAAGATCAATTAACGACTGCTTGCACAGATTGGCGCAAAATTAATTGATCGTGTTTATAATTGAACCCAAAGTGTGAATGTTATGGCTAAGGTGCTAAGGTGTTTTTTAGATTCCAAGACAAGACTTGATACCATTGAGCTGTTTTTACATTTACTGAATAAGGCTACCTGTCAGAGTCACTAAATCCAGTCATTACCTGTTACTGTATAGACTAATTTCATTTTGTTTGATTTTATATCGTTAAAAAAGCTTAATCATAAACTGTACCATTGGATACAGGACAAAAAAAGGTCAGTGCAATGGAAAGCTCCAAAACCGAAACGCAAGCTTAGCAAGATGATAAACTACATTGTGTTTCTATCCCGGGGGGGGGGGGGGGGGTACTTCGGGTCGTTTCATACGGGGATGCTCCGCCCGGACTCTTGACCCCTTACCCTTTTCTATACCAAATTTCAGCAAAACGGTACCCCTTTTTTATACCTTTCTGCCTTTCATATACTTTTGGAGAAAATCTACCCCTTTTTATACCAAAACTCACAAATTTCCACCCCTTTTCTATACGTGCAGCTTGAAAAAAGTATCCCTTTCGGGCGGAGCATCCCCGTATAGTCAATTATAGGGAGTATCCCCCCCCCCCCCCCGGGGTTTCTATTTAACTAATTTAGCTGAGAAGCAAATTATACATCACCTTTATATTTGTGCACGAAAATTGCTAAAGTTCACCTTGTTCATGAAAACCCTTTTTGTATTATTATCGCTATTGTACGATAAAGCGGATAGTAATCACGAACATTCCCAGACGAAGGCTCCTGCAGACCGAAGACCTGCCAACTCCCATCAATACGGCACAAGCAACAGAAGACAATCGCTTTATGATCTTGCTGTGCACGGCTTATTTCATCAAGCTGCTCACTTGGGTTGCGGGAGTCGTGGAAATCCAGGGTTAAATTCCGGAAATCCCTGATACTTTCAGCATTGAGAGCACTTAATGTGAAGAACACTTTGTCAACGGAGGTTCCACTGAGCAAATCGAAGTTCACTTCAATCTTGTGGTTACCTCTACTGCCACGCCAGTTATTTTTGAATCCATGGCCTGAATGAGTTACAGCACCATACCCTGGACCATACAGCCCATCAGCGAATACTGTTCTCTTGAAGTCAACAACGTCAGTACGAGTGGTACCACGATATAGAATAGCTGATACATTGAGATAGTCTCGACGATAGCCCACATAATTCCAATGGAAATCAAAGGTCACATGTTTAAGTGAATCGGAGATGGTTTTGAGGACCTTGATCAGAGTGATTGTACCGTTGTCGGTAATGTTGTAATCACTGACCTTCATCAATTGATTGGATTTATAACTCTAAAAAATAATTTTGATATAAATATTCATCTCCTTGTTGACCAGAAGTGCACAAGGGTTAAGGAAAGGAGGTAACAAGGTGGAGTGTATTTGTCTGATCTGATACTGTAAGTGCAATAAGCATCGTTATATTCATCATTCCCACTCGTTTTCTGTGCAAACCTTGAAAAAGCCAATTGGTTAAGCAAGGCTCTGGAGTGGATCCAGAGGGAGGGTTGTGGAGTTTGGGACCCCCCCCCCCCCCCTATGAAAATTTCGATTAGCTGGCTGACAGTGAGAGAATGATGGCTAACTAGAATTAGGTGTTACTTTGACTTTCACTGCCATGGATCATACAACTCCCAATTCAAAAAAATCCTGAATCCACCCTAATAATTTTTTGTTTGTCATTTACTTTAGAAAGCATGTTGACATGCTGCATCAGAAGGTCCAAATTAAATAATTACCATAACTATAATATTTCGAATAATAAATTTTTAGATGTAGATTTTATAGTAAAACTAGTCACTAAATACGAATGACATTTCAGTGTGTAAATCTAACACCATTTTCCATTATCAAGCTCAAAATAATATAAGTAAGAAAACAGTAAAAATCTGGGGCTTAAGGCCCCCCCCCCCCCCCCCCCCCCCGGCTCACCATTCCTGAAACCAATAATAGAATGCCCGAGCATTTTTACATAACAATACTTTAGATGTGCATCTGCAGCACACAGCCTCTTTCTCAACCATCCACACATTCCCATTTGCTTTCACTAGTCAATACAACCTAGAGCAGATAATCCCTTTTCTTTTTTTGCTTGTGAAAGACAAGTGGTTTGTTTGCAATGCAGATGTCTTCCAATAGACCTCTTTAGCTTGGGTGTAATGTTTTTCCATTTCAGACCATGTGTCATTTTCTTTAGAATAAGATTCTTTTTTTGGTTGTGTCAATATTCATGTGTCTTCTTATGCATAACCATTAAACAAAGAAATGATACTCTAGGGAATAACACATGGTCTGAAATGGGAAAACATTATGCCCAAGCTAAAGCCATCTATTGCTTAACATAAAATTCCTCCAGCTTCCCCAAAAATAATGGCTATTATTTAAATTATTATCATAGCCTTCAGCATTCATGACAGATGTTAGTGAGCCAACATTCAAGAAAAAGAACTACAGTTGTAAGTGAATGCCTTTTGAGCAGTTTTGTGCCAATTCTAAAGTAATCATGGACCTTACCTCAAGGGATTTGTCATTGTAAATCAGACGTTGCTTCTTAGAATCAATCCCAAAAATAATGGAGACTGACTTTTTCAGGTCCATTATGGTCGTAGAACGACTGATTGCTATAGGTTTTTTGTCTCCATTCAACATCACCACATTGACAGTTATGTTTTTTATCAAAGACCTGATGCCATAAGGCTCTGGTTCACTTGCACAGGCTTCCTCATCATCTTCAAAGGGTGGGAAGAGCCACTTCAGTTTCTGAACACAGGCTTTATATTGCATGCCATGCTTGGGTACATAAGCATTGCACGCTGGACACTGTGTGTGCTGTTCAATGGATTTTGCAACACACTAAATTAAAAGAAAAGAAAAAAAAGGTTATAAATATATACTTTTGTCAAATTAAAATAAATTGACTGGATGCCAATTTCTTGCCATCTGACACATTTTACTACCATAAAAATTGTAATAAAATAATCAATCTTATACTTAATGTTATATCTCCTGTGTCACTTACAGTCAAAAAAGCTCAAGCGTCCCCCCCTAGAATCCATTAATGATTTCATTATTCGAATATTGAGTTGATTATTCACTCACTTTTTTCTGTAAAAACTAAAATTTTAATGGATAGCCTTTCTGGGAATTTTTTCTAGCCTTAGCATGGCAATTTTTGAAGTATCAAATTAAAATTCAAGTAGATAATTTATTTTCAAGTTTGGAGTCAGAGTGAATAATGGATTCGAGGGGGGTACGCTTGAGCCATTCTGACTGTAAGTGACACAGGAGACTTTGCCTTCTTAGCCCCAGTTTAGATGTCAAATTTCACATATGCCGAATCTAATGCAAATGAGCAAAACCTATTGTTTGAGTACATTTGCATTAGATAAACTGGGCCTTACTCTTGTTGAGATGACTTTGATGTATATGTGACATTTATGGATGTGTGTCCCTGTCAATCAAATAACACCAAACAAAAGACGTCATGGTTTGTTGTTCTTTTGTTTGGAGTTAACAGTCCAGAGTTCATTGCTGTGTACAATAACCATATAGTCTAAGTACTCCCTATGTCTCTCAAACATAAGAAGTGGGCTTCCTGGTCAAACTTCTGGAACTGGGCTTGCTTTGTCATATTTACAATTTCATCATTCTCCTTCTAATAATATTTTTTTATTATTAATATATTTTTTTCCCCCACTTACCCTCAAGCAGTAGAGCTGTGCATGGTTCGTGCTGCAAACATTTTCGTGAGGGAATTCTTTACGAAGTTTCTGTTGACTGCAACCTTCACACAACATAATTTGCTGCAAAAATTAAACAAAATTTGTCCTTTACAGCCATATACTCAAAATCCTGTATAGATATCCTCGATAGTATTAAAATGATAGATAAATATTCGGTTTTTGGTCGTATATTTAAGTAAAATTGAGTTTTTTCCTTCAAAGAAGAAACGCAACCCTTGCAAATTTTCACTGAGTGTATTCGAATTGTCGTCGCTGTCATGTTACTAATATAGCTTAAAGCTGTTCTTAAGCTTCGATTTGACAGTCTAATACTTCAAATATATGAAGAAATATCAATTAGTTTGCTTTCTAGGTCATAATAAAGGAGTATAACGAAGAAAATCTTAAGTACTGAAGAAAATTTCAACCACAAAATCAGTCAACCAAAACTGACTTCAGTAAACTTCCAGTCCAAATTCCTTATAATATTAGAGTCTTATTTTGTAAACTTACCTTAAATAACTCCTTTCTTCTTCGTTGGATTATTATATTAGAAGCAAAAGGGTTGTATAATACTACAGAACACAAAAGAAAGAGTTCTGCTTATAAATAATCGACTCACTTTCGATTTCCAAGAAGTTGGTTTTAATTTATGCATCAATTCGCGGAAATGCACGTGCGTCATGCTGGTATGCAGTAATAGTCCCAAGGGGGTAGTAGTGGGGAAATTCGGGGATTCTAGCTCTTTCTCGTTCAATAAAGGGTTTATTTTTCTTGGTATCTTACCAGAAATTCCGTAACAATTTGTCCACTAAATCATTTTGAAAAGTGTTATAACCATTACATGAAAAAAATTTTAACTCTGGAGTTCCGTCACAGTGAAAAAACAAGTTCCCCTTTTCACTCTCAAAGGTCATACATGCAAAGACAAGCTAGACTTACTGATAGCACATGATTATCGTTCGACAATTCAAAGTCAATATAATATAAAATCCTAATATCTCGAAAAGAGAAAAAGCAATTCGTATTCTCATCAATAGGCTACGCTATCCTCTGACTCGCCACGCAGGAACTTTGGGAAAAAATGAGAATTGAATGAATAAAAGAATGAATGAGACATGCGGAAAGACCACGAGTGAGCTCTCTCCTGAGAATATAAAGCATTCAGTATCCACAAAACATGTTTTGTCCACACTTGAACCTTGAACACCAAATCAAAATTAATATAAAGAACAAGACGTCTTGAACATTTTTTATTTGAGATAATTTAAAAGCTTTTTGCATCCAAGGCTTTAACAATCCCTCTATTTATGTCAACAATATAGCTAGATATAATCTTGAATGTGATGGTATGATTTTATTCATATTTTATTTGATGATGTTTAGTGCCAACGTTTTACGAATTATACAAGTTTTTTTTTATAATACAAAACTTTGTCAAATTTCCAATTTGAAACAAGTGTTTACAAATGCTTCCCAGAAATGAAACAAAGCTATTATACAAAGATTTTCTGACAAAAATAGACTATCTGAAAGACAGTATGCTAACTGTAACATATTTTCAACAGTTTGACCCCTTTCAGCATAGCGGAATGCAGCTCAATTTAGAGGACAAAACAATAGGTTCCATTTCTCAGGATTCTTTCTTTCTTTTCGTTTTGTCCTCCAAATTGAGCTGCTTTGACGTCACTTGAAAAGGGTCAATATCTTTCCTAATTAACGTCCAATTTACTTACAAATACATAAAATGAATGTACAAGTAATAAGTAAATGAAACTTTAAAAGGAAAACATAAGGGGGCTTTCATTTATTAGTGTATGGGAGGGTCGGCAAAATTGGAGGGGTCACATTGTTTTTGTAAGCTATATAGGGGGTTGTTACTCATACCAATTGTATGCAGCTTTATAGGGGGTTAATAATAAACCAAAACGAAATATAGGGAGGTTATGATATTTTTGCCAACCAGGAAGACGGGGGGGGGGGGGGGGGGGGGGTGGGTAATATTACGAAAAGATAACAAGTGATTCTGCCGACCCCCATACACTAATAAATGAAAGCTCCTAAGTGTAACTGTTATCTATTGAGTATGATTCTTTTCCCAATTAGATTAATGATATATAAAATATTCCATCAAGACATCAATAGAGAGTACAAGAGCAAAACTATGAATGATGGTTTCATTCTGATTTGTATTTCCCTTTTTTCTACAATCTGATACTACATCGTAATTAAAATTTTGCATACGAAAGGAATATATATTGCTATGAGATCCAATGAAATCACCAAACAGTAGATCTGAATTTCCAATACATACATTACCATACTATTTCAACTTTCTCTATTAAAGCATACCTAAATGTATACTGAACTATAATATTTTAAATACACCATGCTAAATCCACTTTATTCTATAATCTTAATGCTAAATTCCTGTTTTTGCCTCTTCATAAAATTAAGAAACAATTCCCTAATATTGTCTTTGTTATAAATTAATTGATGTCTACATTTTATGAATTGATTAATTAATTAGTAACTAATCACGAATTTTTCATTGAAATTTTGAAAGATTTTGACTAGTAAATTTTAATTTTATTTTTGTTGCCCATATACAAATTTTTTGCACCATTTTAAAATATGGCTTGCAAATTTCCTCAGTTCATCTTTGTTTTCATGTGACTGAGGTGAAATAATTCCCCAAAAAACGTTTACAGTAGGTCTAAAATATCTGAAAATATATTTCATTTTCAAGAATAAAGTTATGAAGTTAAAGTTTTCTGGTAGACTTCTAAATAAGCCTAATTTTTGTTTAACATTGAAGATTTTATTTTATATTAAATTAAGTTACCCATTCATCTGCCGAATCTACAATTATTTGAAAAAAGTATTTTTTTATTTGTTTTTGTGCGACAAGGAGAATGATAGGTGAATTATAGTTTTTGAAAACGCTTTCAATTATTATTTACAGACTGCCTGACTGATTTAATGACATGCTAAGATAACTGGAGTGCAATTTCCAGTTTTCAGTCATGTTGCCATTCTTATCTACAGTTTTTAAGGTCCTTGTTGGAGAACCTCATGGTCGTTTCTATGACTACCAACCATTAAGGTCAACTGCTACCTTAATACATCATGCAGCTGACGCCCCCAAATGTTCCTTTGGATTTGCTTTGGCTGATGCTGTTTCCATGGCAACATACTTGTTGGTATCATTGTCAACAGCAGCTGTTATTGTTGGTGCTGGAGATAGGTATGATGCCATTGCGTCCATGATGCTCGGCGTCGGTGCAAATTCCAACTCTTCACTTTCATAATCGTCTACCGACAGCAGCACTCTTGAGCGGACTGCAAAGAAACATAATTATTTTTATTTTTGTAACTAATTGTCGAAATAATATTGTCTAAGTGATTACTGGTAGGAGTAACTTAACTAGCAGATGTATATTCAGGACAGATCATGAAATTTGCAGGGGGTGCATCCTAAATGAAAAATGTGATGATCATGACGCCGTCAATAATCCTGATCTGACTTTTTTGTCCTTTTATTTGGAGGGGGTGTCCGATGTAACAATAAACACCCCCTGGATCTGCCCCTGACATTAGTCAGGTGTGCAATCAGCCAGCATCCATCAATAAAACCCCTTTACTCTCGGGAATTGTATTCTTTCTCACGTAAAACAATTGTTTTGTTCCTGCCATTTTATATGGCTGTCATGATAAGATGGTGCAAAAACTCTATTGTTGACAAATTTAGTTGCAGTTTCCATACATTTCCATGAACCCTTTAATGTTCAAAATTTTAACTCATATAGTCCCTACACAGTTTCCTGTGCCATCTTGGAAAGTACTATAACTGTGCCTTTGCAACACAGCAAGACACAAGGTGAATAATTGTTCAAGCTTTCAAAGAGATCTCATTGCAAGGTCATTGCAAGGTCATTGCAAGGTCTTGCTTCGATGCAAAGGCACAGCTACCTTCCAAGATGGTTCAAGGGAATGGCCTAATGGGGGACTATCACAGCTTTTCTTAAGATCTATATCAGCCGGCCCTCACCTGAGGGTGTGGTGTAGTCCATTGGCTGCTGTTTATGAGTTGTGTGATCAGACACACGATGGGAAGGAAATGACAGTCCATTTTTTGTTAGTGGACTCCAGCTACCAATAAACACAGCAAAACATAGTACAACAACCTTACAAGACAAAGAAAAACAAATATCAACACAGAATTCAGAAAACATATAGGGTACACGTAAATAATGAAGCATAATAAATCTCTTGGAGTCTTTTGTGATGGGATATCAGGGCTCAAAATAACAGCCAGTCATTTGCCAGTCAAGATGTCCAGTGTATGATATTTTATTTTATTTTTCAATATTTTTTCAGCTCCCTGGAAGACCAACTACTAGCTGAAGGAACACTGACGTTAAATAAGGCCTTAACCTTTACATAACTGACTGGTCAACATGTCCATCCAAAACCATATTTGACCGGTCAAGTACCAAATTTGGCTGGACATTGACCGCTGAGTGGCCGTTATTTTGAGCCCTGGATATATATAACCATATGCAACTCACCATAAGACATGTACTTGTTTGCGTTGAGCGTGCACTCACAGGACAATGTGTTTTTGAGTTGTTGATCATTGACTGTAATTTCTGAAGTTGGCTCAGTAATGATCTGAAAAGGAAAGTTAATAAGAGTTATTAATGTCAATAAATAGTGCATAAACTTTATATCCTGATTCTGTATTTCTTAATCCTCAATCTTGCAAAGCTGTAACATCAGTAATAATAGACCTTTTTGGAGATGCGCAAGCACTTTCGAAAATATCGCAGACGCAGAATGAAAAAGAGGCATTTTTGGGCAAGAGATCATGTATGCGTCTGCAATATTTTTGAAAGCACTTGAGCATCTCAGAAATTTCTCAGAACTTTCGAAAATATCGCAGACGCAGAATGAAAAAGAGGCATTTTTGGGCAAGAGATCATGTATGCGTCTGCAATATTTTTGAAAGCACTTGAGCATCTCAGAAATGGTCTATTTAGACATTACTTCATTTCCCTAAACTATGCCCCTCATTTAACAACCTTGGCAAATCAAATCAAATTTAGCTTGTTAGGTTTTGCAGTGGGAGCTGGAGATTTAAACCAGAGAACCTGGAGAAATGTCCTCGAATCAAGGGATTAAGAGACCTTAGAAACTCTGTACACAAGTGATTCAGAGTCCAGGAATCAAACCTGAGACACTAGAGGTGAGAGGCATATGCTCTACAGATTTCCATTATAGTGCTATCTGTAGAATATTGACAAAATAAAACACAAGTTAAAGCATACCTGTTTGTGTTCTCCAAACCATCCAGTTTCTTCCGTAAATCCATATTTTCACTTGAGCATGTTTCGATTCTGCAAGCAAAGAATATGTACATTTGTTTAATTACACATGTCTATTTTCCCCATGTATCAGATATCTACATGTTTTTTTACTGTCTCCGTGAAGTTCACTTGGAATAAACTAAGTCTGTAAGTTTTAAGATCATAAAAAAATCGTTTTTACTTGCCTCTTTTCTAACGTCTCCATGTACTCTTTCTTCTTGCGCCTACTTTCTTGTGCAGATATCTAGAATTGAAGAAGGAAAGTCAGAAGGATTATGACAGGTGGTCTGATCAGAAATGGGGAAACATGAGACCCAAGCTTAAGAGGTCTATTCCGGCCAGACAATATGTCCAATGACCAGCTGTTACTTTTAAGCCCTGTCATCCATTAATCTGAATTCCAGGTGGGTTTTTAAAGTTACCTCATAGCAAATATGCAATTAAAAACATTGATATGTCATCCACATTATGTTAACTACATCACTATTAAGTTACCTTATTCTTTATCTTTCTTCTAACTTTCTTGAGAGCTCTTTCTTCAACCTATGACATACAGAATCCTTAAAATTAATAACAATAATAACAGCTTCATCACCCAGTGTTCCAGTAACACCCCCAATTTTTTCCAAACTTTATGCCTACAATTTAAGCAGCTTCTTCCTCCAATGCCTCAATAAATAAATGGGAACCCCCTTGCTTATTAGATTACAAATTCCAGCCATATGTCAGCCAGCATTTTACTGAGAAGCACTAAAAACAAGGTGTGTTGTAATGATTGTTGAATTAGTTTTTATATTAATCTGCATTGAGGAAAAACCTGGGTTAAGTTAGTTGCATTGTACTGCATTTTGTGTGTGTTTTAGAGTATCTAGATGATGCTATCTTGAAAAATGTTCCCCTAAGACAGTCCCACAATGCACTGCTATAACAATGACCCAGTTTTTTCCTCAACGTCTGAATGGCTAATCCACATATTATATACCTTTGTTAAAGGTAGACCAGCTGGGACTGGTAAGCCTTCTGAGACTAATGTTCTTCTTTCTTCATCTGTCAGAAAGAATGGTTGTTTCTCTTGTGGCTGTTCAGAACAAAAAAAAATTATGAAAACCCAGACAAAGATCTTTGAATCACCTGGGAGAGACCCAACAAACTATGCTCACATGTGATGTAGAGTTCTGTAATCATACCCAAGACCCTAGTGAGATTTAAGTGCATTACTGCGATGCCACCCTTGATTACCAAACATAACATAGACTCAAATCAAGATGACATAGCTTCAAGTTATAATTTCTCCACAAATAGGTACACTGGAGTCCCTGTATCTCAAACTCCTGGATATCTCAAACTTTCCTTCAGTTGGTTAAAACAGGAGACCTTGTCTCATGGAATTGCATAACTATAATATAACCCTGGATAACTTGATCCTCCATTATTTCAAAACTTCTGGAAGAACTTTCTACTTTTTGTAACAAGCAGCCACAACTTGCAATATCCATTTTTTTTTGCATATATATCAAGTTGCGTATGTGAGTGGTTACCATAAGGGTGTAGACACATGATGCGCTTGCGATCACACAGTGAGGTTTGTCACACCCAATGTCGCAAAAATAGTGACGTCGCATGGAACGTAGCACTGGTGGTCACATGGTGCAATGTCTAATTTATGTGACGTCACATGAAACATCACATAAAAAATCGCCTTATGTGTCTGTGCCATCATACTATCAACATTGCTCTGCAACTTGCAATGCCACATTGTTGCACAATTCTGTTGCTCGCATTACCACAACTTCATCCTGTAATTGTCCCCAAGAGGTTTGAGAAAACAGGAATCTATTATATATTGAAAAAAGATGTTGTTTTATCCCAAATACCTTGATAGAATGTGGTATGGTATCTCCTGGGCTTGATCCACCTAAGCTCATTTCACCTTCCCTATCTCTTGGTGGTGTGCTAGGGGTCGTACTTGTGGGTGAATGGGCACTGGAATCGTAACCTTGAAACATAAGAAAAATACTTAAATATTCAGCTTCTTTATAGCTTTGGCACAAATAAAAATTGAAACAATAAGAACATGACTTATCAAATAAGTTGTGACCTATTAATTTATTATCAACTGTGATTTAATGCTGAAAATCTTGAGTTAATCATTGACTTTTAGAGCTCAGTTTACTGAATTCTCAGTATTCTGTGAACACGGTAGTTGCTAGTTTCCCGTTGGAATTTGGTTTTTCACTCCCGCCAGTCAAAAATATGATAGTTTTGATTGATGGCAAGGAAAAACCAATTTCACAACAAGCCGTAGGAAAGTCTGAGTTCGCAGATTATTGAGAATTGCAGTAATATTCCAACCATTCATTTTTTATTTTTTTATTTTAATTTAGAAATTTTTGATTTAAAACATTTATACAAATTTCAGTAGTGAATTTAAGCAATTTGTAACAAGAATACACTCTGTGTTTTTATGACTGCAAAATTCTAAAGTTTTATCAATGATTTTACACTGAGTCAAATTCAAATTCCCTTTCATTTACTTTCATTTTGAAGAATAAATAGTACAATGCTATAAAATCCTATAATATTAAGTTAATAATAGTATAAATAAGTATTATTCATGATTTATCAGATTGGATGATTGTCACTTAAAAGTCAAAATTTACCAAAAAATTAACAGATTTCAAACAATCTAAAAAAAAATAATCTTTAGTTAGCATTCAACTGTTTTATATGTCCTGCTACATTGGGTTTAGTTTACAATTTTAGCCGTTTAAGTGACAGTCACTGAGTAAAAGAGTTCAAGATAGGAGAAACATCAAAGAAGGTGCATTGAAGGTGAGGGTGTTTGTGCTTACTGTATTGCGTGCAACGTCTGAGCGTGGCGTATTCGGACTGGATAGGAAGAGGTGTATAGTAATACCCATCACCTAAGAAAAATGCATAGCAATAAACTGTCACTCAATAAATCAAGGCACCCGTCATTTTGTTATTGATGTGCAGTTAAGAATGTTTAATGATATTATTGATGTACTCTTGTGTTGGTATACAGCCTTCAATTTAATACCAATATTGATCAAAAAATAATTCACAACTTTGGGATAATGTTACGCATATTGGCAAACACAATAGGAGTTCTAATCAACAAATTCATGGTTCAAAGATTATAAAATTCAAAATATTCATGAAAACTATGTCATGTTTCACCTATTTGTAACTGGGAATTTACCCAGGAACCTCTCTATTCATAGCTTCCAAGTTCATCACTGTAATCAATTTTGTCTTTTTGGATTCTACTGACCAAATTATTTTTCAGATTGCCTCCCCCACCCCGTAAGGAGCAAAATTTGAAACAGAATAATTTGAAAAATTTCAAGAATTCTTGTGTGATATGATTCATTGGTCAATCTAACTGTATTATCTCTTCAAACAAGACCAAACCTAATATTACCCATATTATTATTTAAACACAAAAACTGAACTGCCTATATCAGCAGCGGCTTAGTTTCTCAGTTAATTTGTAACATGCATATACTTGGAGGGAGGGGAGGGAGGGATGATTTGCGTAGGTTAGTGGGGACCTAGACTGTTAACAGTCCCTCTTTTCCATTTCAACTCAATCGAGTCATGTTTTTTCCCATTTGGATACAAAGGGAGTAGCTGTGGGTCTCAAATGGCAAGTGTGGCTAAGTGCCACTTCAAACTCGCCCCCACTCCCTGTACATTCAAGACAAGGGGAAAAACACAACATGACTGAGTTTAGAGGGAAAAGAGGGACTGATAACAGTCTAGTGGTGAGCAAGCGACCCTTAACATGCTTAAGAACAATAATAAATTACTTTAAAGAAAATTTCCAAAAAAAAATTAGTCTATGGTATAATATAGAAAAAGTCAAAAAATTCGAATGGTGCCTTGAATGATTGTATCACCCTAGGGATTCACAGCCCAATTAACACCTGATTCACGTCATTTACAAACTATTTTTAACTGTTAGTACTAGAATAATCCCTTTTATTTTCAGGATCAAACGTTTAAAACAAAAAAGATTAAACACTGACGTCGTTTTATGAAGAAAGAACGTAAGAAAATACGTAAAAGCTTCATAAATAAAGTCATGGCAACGATAGACACATTAACGTCAGAAATATAGAAAAAAGAAAAATAGAAGACACTAGAAAAAAAACTCTCTCAAGTAAATAAAAAATTCAATAATAATAAAAAATAAGATGAATATTTTCCCCCTAAAACAAGGCAGATAAAATTTTACAGATTTCCTTAAACTATAAAATTATTTAACTAGCTTTGTTTACTTTTTGTACAACGATTAGTTGAAAATAGTAACTCAGGAAACTGGTTAAAAATACAAATGGCCGGAAATTGCGAAAAAATTTTATTGGGATTAACTTTTCTTTAAGGAAAATCTATCAGATTCCAAAGAATGTAATTTAGTCTCAGAGCAAAAATGTTCAACTATTTAGGAAATAAGGATATGAAAAATAAAAAATTGGCGTAATCCATTCGAACGCTTGGGGCTAGCATCAATGGACTTCGGACGCGGGAAAAACAACTACACTCATTAAGTGTTGAAATTTTCCCCCATCACAGTAAATTATATACTTTAAATAACGTAACACTAACCGTATAAGAAGCCCCTTGTTCAGATAAAGTAGAAATCCGATATTTCAGAAATGTGACCTCAAAAAATTTTAGACTGCCTATTGTCTTACTTCAATATAAAATATATTTTTTTACATTTCCTTGCACGATATCAAAGCCCCCTTCTTTTAAACCTAGAATATCTAGTATTTTAAGATTTTATTTTATTTTATTAAACTATCGGAAGTATTTTATTAACTGTATTGTTTTTAACGGAAATTAGAGAAAGGGAACTGAAATAGACAAAGCCAGGTTCTGAAAGCCTTGAAACAAGTTTTGTTTGGTACCCATACAAGCTTATAAAAAATTAATGCCCTCATGGTTTAAGTTGAAAGTTGGTGTTGACAAAACTCTATTCAATAAATAACACTCTTTTACTAGTTTATTAAGATTTTACTAAAGGTAGAATTGTTTTTTTCTTCTTCTTACTTACCAGATTCGTTTTCACCGATGTCTGTATCAGCTTCAGCCAAATTTATTCCGAGCGATGTTTTTGACTCATTCAAAGAGTTTATACGTTCGATCTCTGATCCTTCGAAGTGACCATTAAAATGATTTTGTGTCGTTTCAAACGGAGGACATAAAGAGTTTCTACTGAACAAGTTTGGTTTAAGATCATCGTTCGTATCGTCCATGATCAGAGATTTATCGTGGTGATTAAAGTCAGGCGACCGAGACCTTGCAAGCGGGGTTGGGCAATACAAAGATTCATTAGAACAGTCTTCTGGCAATGCGGGCATTGGGTCCATACTTAAACCACTTAAACCTAAAGAGTTGTTCTTTGCAGAATATTGAAGTGTCCCACTGGAAGTATATTCAGGAAGACTGTAGTTTGGTAAAGTTTGTTCCATACAAGAAGGGACTTCGTCGAAAAAGCTTGAAAGCCAGTCTACGGGAACTTCTTCATTGCAATCAGGCTTTAGAAAGAAAAACAAGATTTTCTCCTCAAAATAAAAGCCAGATTTATCCCCATAAGGAATCTCTTGAATCGAGGGGGAATCCTTAAGGTGTAGAAGTGAAAGCCCTCGTATTTACTACGAATATTTTACTTACCATTGATTGAAAATTGTCGTGAAATCCGTCTTGCATCATTGAGTCAAAGATTCCTGAATCCGTTGGACAAATCGAAGTTAACCCTGGTTCTTTCTTTACTATACTAAGATCTAAAGAATTATCCATGTCTAAAGAGGGAATTATACAGGGAAAATATTGGTTAAGGGGCACAATGTTTAGGGAAAGATGTTGGAGTAGACATGAGCTTTATTCGCTACTGGGAAAAGACTTATTCGCCGGTTAATAAAAATGCCTTCTGTCTATGAACCAATCAGCATCCAGACATTCAGACCCAGAACAAAAGAACGAATAATTATCTCCCATATAAGGAGTTTTAGTAATAAATTATGCTAATTTGAAGTTAGCTTTAATGATTTTTTGTATCGCTTGTTTCTATTCAGTCTTATCAATGGCTTTAGTATCCACAGGTGATGCATTTGCTTGACTGGTATGTGAGTAATCGGGTCGGGGGAGGAATCTCTCTGATTGGTCAATATCATTTTAAATCTCGCCATCTCAAAAAAAACATAGTTCGATTCAAAAGAGTGTTTCTAGGCAATATTCACTTACGAAATGTAATTTCAATAAGCATCAAATTTATAGCAAACGTACATTTTGTTTTAAAAAAATATATTTTTTGTCCTTGTAAAGTCAGTTTAATGTCGGACTCATATCCCATTTTTAAAAACTGTCCTTTGCTTAAATGTTATATGTTATTATTTTTTAAATATGGCATAACATTGAAGTGGTTGTAATTTTCCCAATATATTCATTAGATTTCGTAATATAATTTGTATAAACGATCCCAAAACACCAGGACAACGGTGTTATAATTAGTTTTTCAGTCATCTTTAAGTCTTTGATGGCCTTTTAAGAACGCCTACGTCCAAAATAACAAAATGACAATCTCAAATTATTATGATACCAAAAAAAATTAAAACTTTGGACTACTGCAAGTCTTAACTTGACGTTTTCATTGTGTTAAACAAAAGAAACAAGAAACTACATCAACGATAGCCCAAACCTTGACAAGTTTATTAATTTCCCTGGACTAGAGTCTAGTGTATTGGAAAAATTATTCTTTTAGTCTATGAAATTGTAATTTAGAAAAGATAGAAATTCGGTTTTTTTATTTATCTTTCAATGAAATTTTTCAGCGGATTTTTTATTTGTTTTTTAATGGCAGGGAAAGTAAAAACTGAGTGACTGGCTGAACAACTTTGTTGTCATGGACACCAGTATTCATTTCAAGGAAGCTTTGGACAATCACAGCTGTTTTTTGTATAGATTTATCGTAAAAGAAAAACTTTAGGGAAAGATAAATGAAGAGATTAGTTGACTAGCTGCATGAATAGCAAGGGAATTATTTGTTAGTAAGCTTTCAAATAGACATTAGAATGTAACTTGTTCTGAAACGTTTCTTAAGATTGTAATTATTCAGAGCATCCTTAAAGTTGAGGCCTATATTTCAAACCAGAAAAAAGCGTTTATTTTTATTCAATTTGAAGTCAAATAAACCGAAGAGATTCAAACGTTTAATAACAAGAAATGATAAAACATTGTCTTTGAAAAATTGAAATAATTAGCCTCTTAGAGAGATGCTTTTTTTCCCTCATTTTAGAGGGTTGAAGCTCTAACGATTCTCATTACTGGAAGAACTGAGATAACTTTGATAGAGCAGAGTTTCCGCTTTAACTAGTACTTCGATATTACATCACAGATCGAGTTACATATATAGTTCATTCCCGTAGGCCTAGCTAGGAGTAAGGTACAAATAAAAACATAGGACCGAAATCTAAACACCTTGAAGTGAAAATATATCTTTTTTCCGTTCTTCAAAACTCACAGTATTATCGGGACAGTTCTACTAGTAACACACCATTCTAATTTATAAATGATTTATAAATGATTTGAGATCTGACAGCCGTGGAAAACTCCGTCATGGTTTATTTGCAGCAAAAAAATCTTACGATATTCCAACTGATACAAGTTTCTAAGCGAGTGATTCTTCTGTTAAGTAGACGAAGGGAGAGTAAAATATGGGTGTTAGGTGCGTATCGCTGGTGATTTGGATTGCTCTCTGACATTCAGGGCATGATTTAATTATAATATTCAGTTGAGATGCTTTTATTTCTTTTAATGGTCAGTCTAGATTCAGTGACAAAATCATGCTGGAAAGTAATCTAAGAACATAAAATCACAGCGGAATGTCGAGATTTCGTATCGGCCAAAACTTAACTTCACCCGGCCACCTTTCGAACTTCATTGGACCAAAGCTTTGCATGTATATGCAGGTATAGTGGAATGCAAATTGGAAAATTTTAAAGTAGTGCTCACTCAGACTATGCCCAGAGCTTTGCTTCAAAGATGTCGTCGAATAGACTAGTTTACTGACAATTTCAATATCAAACTACAGAGTTAACAATCGAAACTAAATAACTATTTGAACAACAATGATGTTTAATTTCAGTACTGAAAAAAGACATCTTGAAAATCTCGGAACGAATGAGAATAAATTTAAACTATATATCATTGAAAATTCCACGATAAAAGCTCGTTTATAAACTTCCTCACACTAAACCTTATCTTGTTAAGTTTATACCATACAGCTAAATATTACCAGTTATTCGTTAAAGATTATATTTGTTAAGTTCAGGATCAGTTTTCAAGTATTTCTTTCCTCCTTTACCATGTGTCGGTCCGGTAAAAAAAAACTTTCTTGTCCTGTCGGTTTAGAAAAGTCCAAAAAAAATTACCACTGGATTTCCGAGATGATGAGAGATAAAGTTATTTTTTTTAGCAACTTTTCGCTTGCCAAATCATAAGTTATATTATTATTATTATTTTATTTTATTTTTTATTTTTGTAAAAAGAGCGTCGATATTGTAAGTTTCTCAACGCCTTTGTTTCCATAGCGACACGCCCTTGCTTGCTGGAATGCAACATAAGAAATATGTATTCTGATTGGTTAGTATTTTTACTGAATCTTAAAACAGTTGGAGTACTTAAACAAACACTTTAAAGTAAACAGTTTTGTAAGAACATTAAACTTGTCTTTTTAAAATACTTACATCTCATTTATTAGATTAAATTTCGACTCGTAAAAAAGCAATTATCCTGGCGCGGACGCGTTAGAAGGGACATCATGTTTGTCAATCAATTCTTACAAAAATTAATATAAAGTTTGATATAAATTTGTGCCAAAATTTTGGACCATTCCTTCTCAGTATATGCGAGGTATGTTTCGTTATATTACTTGGTACATTTTTCTAGGTTTAGAATTTAACTGCATTGTTTTTGAGTGACTAAAATTTCTCAACTTGGTCGCTTAGAATTCGAAATTCTTTGGTGTTCAGCCTTCCCCAAAAAATTCAACGAGCTAAATTTCAACTCATTTTGCGAGGCCTGACCTAGATCAGTCCTCTGTTTATTTCTTAGAGTTCCATAAAACTGATAGCTTTGATTTAATTTTTCCCCAATTCAAAAGCGGAGACAAAATAGAAAATAATGAAAACGTAACTGAAATTATAAAAAGCTTGAAAGACGAGGGGATTTACTTATAGTTTACAAACGCCTTCAACTCCGATAAATATCATCAAAAATATCGCTAAAACGAGAAATAAAAGAGAAAGGAAAATTCTATTTAACTCAGAATACTATATTTGTATAAAACTGGAAAAGAAAACTAAACGGACTTTAAAAAAAGTTTTAATGACGCTACGAGCTCTGAGATCTTACTCTACTGAGATCAACTGCAATGCTTTTTTTCGGTAACCGCATCGTTCTTTCTGATTTTCACGTGTGGCAATTTGATTGGTCAGGATGATGATCGCGTGATGTGGGAATTCATCGGAGCAACAGCGCATGCGCACCGAAGAAGACATGTTGTTTGCCATCGATGATTGAATCGCGAAGATCCGGTACTGGTTCGGGATGTTCTTTGTGAAATCTATGAAATAGAAACAACGGATTTGGAGTTAGGATGTGCTGCTGAGGCCACAAATAACTTGAGGGTATCAAATGACTTTATTCCGTTTCCTCTAGACTTTATTAGTTATCAGCTGTGGCGGAAGTGCTACGAGTAAATATTTAAAGGTTTGGTTTCAATTCATTTTAGTGTCGAATGATTTAAAATCTGCTTACAGTACACACGCATGCGCAATGAGAGGATCAGTTTTGTTCGCTAGACCGGGAGAGCCCGCATTCATTTTGTGACTAACTTAAGTGTTACCATCGTTACAAGGACGAAAAAAAGATCAGAATATGCAGACAGACAGACATGCAGACAGACAGACAAACAGACAGACAGACAGACAAACAGCAGACAGACAGACAGACAAACAGCAGACAGACAGACAGATAAACATACAAATAAGCAGACAAACAGACAGACAGACAAACAACACACAAACAGACAGACAAACGTATACAGATATACCAGAATAACAGAAAAACAAACAGAAAGATTAAAAATAAGAAAGAAAGACTTACTTGGCATGGGCATCGCTCTTGAACCTCATCCCTACCATCAAAGGTAGCTTCTTTCTTCGTTGATGATATAAAGTCCCGTCTCTGTACTGCGGTAGATCACATATCATAGCACCAAGTGAGGGCAATCTAATGTCCTGTGACATTCCTTCTACTCCAGTTGCATGTGATAATCTGCCTGGGACAGATGGATGCCTCGTAACAGTGCCAGCGTCATCAAGCTTCTTTGCCAGCGCTATTTCTCGTATAGCTTTAGATTGAGCCAGAATCTCACTAAGAGACGCCGCTTTTGTGCTGGAGCCAAAAGAAGAATTCTGCAAGCACTGAGGTAGAGTGATGCTTGTGCTAAATCCAGTTTGGGTACCCTGTGTTTTTGGGTAAGGTGGTCGTGTTGGTAGGACGGTTGAAGCATTCCTCTTTTCGTAAAGCCACATCGCTCTTGTCTTCTTTACCTCCGACTCGTTGGGTTGATCGTTCGCGTTACTCCACCCCCAATCCAAAACATTCTCCTCCTCCTCATCCTCTTCTTCGTCTTCGTCCTTGTCTTCTGTCATTCCAGTTCCCGTTCCCATATTCCCCCATTTTCCCATTTTCCTTCCATTTCCCATGTCTGCTGTTACTTCCTTACGACCGGTCGCTTCCGACATCTTAGTTAGAACTCCTAGTCTTCGCTGGATGCTCGTCTCTTGATTTCCAATTCCAGGCAGATTCAAAGATGTTTTATTTCCTGGACCAAATGGTTGGAAGTCTGTCTTGTATAGACTTTTTCGATATAAAATTTCTGAGAGCTTATCAAGAGCATTTTGTGTTGCGGGACCAATTTCCTGGCAGAGGGCATCGAAAGAAGTTAGAAATATTAAAACGTCTTGTCGAAATGACAACAAATAGACGGCCTTAATTTTTTAGTGAGAAACGGGCAAAAATCCATGCTCAGGGTCTAAACCCCAATCTTGTTGTTATTGTTGTTTTTGAAAATTCTAAAATATTTACTTACCTGTTTTAAGGTTCGTCGGCTTATAGCTGCAATAAAGGAAGAAATAACAATCGTTTTGATATAACTCATAATAAAATATAACCATAGAACGTCCCACACGGAGTTCTTCCAGGAAGCGCATATTAACGTTATCCCTGTACTGTAGGCGGGTGGCGTTTGAAGGAATAGAAAAGGCACGCGCGTGCTTTGCGCGCAGTTATAAAGCACGCAGGGAATGGTAGAACACGAGAGAAGTATTAGGAGAAGCACTCCGCGTTCTCGACACTTCTCAAGTGTTATGAAAATCCCTGAGAACTTTATAATCCTACACAGCACAGCAATTTTTTTTTATGAAATACCAATGCGCGCGCGTGCTGTGTGCTCCATAATGCACGCGCCCTGAACCAATCAGAAAGCGAGATCGACTTACCATCATATTGAGAGTACACTGGATCAAATCGCGGGAGAACTTCAAACTTAGAAATATGACTTGTGAAAGGATTTGAATAAAGACACTCAGGTAATCTGGCACTCCTGTAGTTAACAAATGATAAAGAATCACGAGTTTGAGAACTGGATTTACTAAGATCATGGGGTTTCAAATCACTGTATTAATTTGAATCAAAAACTTGATATATATGCTAAAAAACTAGTTTGTCAAGTTTGACTCGAAATCAAATCGATAGATGACCTGATCTACCGTTGTGCTAACTGGCGCATACATATAGTTAGCTGTTAAATACACGTGCATTATATTTTTACATCGTCGTACTTACTCTATGTTTCTTCTTAACAGAGGTAAAAGATTTCTGCAAAATGTAATAATGTGATAATACTTTAGTTTACTGCTTATTCTTGATCACGTAATAGTACACTAGTTTACTGCGCATTCTTAATCACGTGATACTACACTAGTTTACTGCGCATTCTTCATCACGTAATAGTACACTAGTTTACTGCGCATTCTCGAACACGTGATAGTACACTAGTTTACTGCGCATTCTTGATCACGTCATAGTACACTAGCCTACTACTCATCCTCGATCACGTAATAGTACACTAGTTTACTGCGCATTCTTGATCACGTCATAGTACACTAGTTTACTGCGCATTCTTCATCACGTCATAGTACACTAGTTTACTGCGCATTCTCGATCACGTCTTAGTACACTAGTTTACTGCGCATTCTTGATCACGTCATAGTACACTAGTTTACTGCGCATTCTTCATCACGTCATAGTACACTAGTATACTGCGCATTCTCGATCACGTGATAGTACACTAGTTTACTGCGCATTCTTGATCACGTCATAGTACACTAGTTTACTGCGCATTCTTGATCACGTCATAGTACACTAGTTTACTGCGCATTCTCGATCACGTGATAGTACACTAGTTTACTGCGCATTCTTGATCACGTCATAGTACACTAGTTTACTGCGCATTCTTGATCACGTCATAGTACACTAGTTTACTGCGCATTCTTGATCACGTCATAGTACACTAGTTTACTGCGCATTCTTGATCACGTCATAGTACACTAGTTTACTGCGCATTCTTGATCACGTCATAGTACACTAGTTTACTGCGCATTCTCGATCACGTGATAGTACACTAGTTTACTGCGCATTCTTGATCACGTCATAGTACACTAGTTTACTGCGCATTCTCGATCACGTGATAGTACACTAGTTTACTGCGCATTCTTGATCACGTCATAGTACACTAGTTTACTGCGCATTCTTGATCACGTCATAGTACACTAGTTTACTGCGCATTCTTGATCACGTCATAGTACACTAGTTTACTGCGCATTCTCGATCACGTCATGGTACACTAGTTTACTGCGCATTCTCGATCACATGATAGTACACTAGTTTACTGCGCATTCTTGATCACGTCATAGTACACTAGTTTACTGCGCATTCTTGATCACGTCATAGTACACTAGTTTACTGCGCATTCTTGATCACGTCATAGTACACTAGTTTACTGCGCATTCTCGATCACGTCATGGTACACTAGTTTACTGCGCATTCTCGATCACATGATAGTACACTAGTTTACTGCGCATTCTTGATCACGTCATAGTACACTAGTTTACTGCGCATTCTTCATCACGTGATAGTACACTAGTTTACTGCGCATTCTTCATCACGTCATAGTACACTAGTTTACTGCGCATTCTTCATCACGTGATAGTACACTAGTTTACTGCGCATTCTTCATCACGTCATACTACACTAGTTTACTGCGCATTCTTCATCACGTCATAGTACACTAGTTTACTGCGCATTCTTCATCACGTGATAGTACACTAGTTTACTGCGCATTCTTCATCACGTCATAGTACACTATACTTACGTTTCATCTTCTGACTTTTTTCCAGGTATTGTAATCGATGTTATGACACAAGGCTGATGCTTACTAACAAAAGAAAAAGAAAAAAAGAAAAAAAATTAGTTGATTTTCAAACATAGAAATAAATAAATAAAGCATAATGCATGATTATTGTGTACTAAACATGTCTCAAAATCCCGGAGAATTTTAATAGGCCTCTTTACCTTTAGCGTAATGTTTTCCCCGGTATTTCAGATAACGTGACAACGCATCATTCTCTTGAAAATAAGATACGCTCGAGGTAAAAAGGTCTATTAATTCAATCTGTGCCAAGTTAGCCGTGCTCTGACTTCGATCAGAGCATAAGTCGTTTTAATTGGCTCTAATAATACCTATCATGAACTTCACTTCTAATTCCACGTATCTTTGTTGCTGGCATCCTTGCCAGCATTGGTAGCTTCTCAATACCGCCATGTACTCCCCACAGCCCTGCTCCTTTGATTGGATACTTGATGAACCTAAAGAAACAAAAGATAAATACTTAGTAAACAACATTCGTGAAATAGAGCAGTTTTCATAGGACTGCACGTGACAGTCTCGTAGCACTAACATAACGCGGTCGTGACACGGCAAGTCCTGTCGCCAGACCAATCACATTGCAAAAATGTCCTCTCCCAATCAAATGCCCGAAACACGGCATAAACGGACACGGTCACGCCAAGGTCACGGTACTGGCAGACCAATCACATTACTTGAGAAGAAAATCAGCCAATTAAAGTTTTAAAAAGCATCACGGTCGCGGCAAGGAATGGACCGAGCTTTTCAGTCATACGAAAACTGCTCTAATATAACTTTGCCTTACCTTTTTACGTTATCCAAATACTATTTTTTTTATTTGTCCCTAGTTATAGTATATTTTTTTTAATAGTTTAAATTATAATGTACTATTTGTAACTTGTCTCAGGCTGAGCTTGTTTGGACTTTGAGTCTGTTCCCAGCCTGTGTTAAGCAGTTAAATAAGAAAAAAATAAATAAAATAAAAAATCCCTTGAATTTGATAATTTAGAAACCGGATACTCAAATGTGATGTCGAGTCCAGGAATCGAACCCGAGAGTCTACCACTACGCCACCCTTGGCAGAGCTTTGGTTTGAATAAAAAAACAATTTCCATTCCGTTGACGTCTATTTTGGCTGTCCAAAAGTATAATGACCTTATATCTTTGATATAGATTGGCCTTCAGCAAAACGCCTTTCTTAATAATATAGTGAATGCTTCCGAAGCTTTTGTTAACTTATCTTAAAAGCAAAGGTACATTAAAATGGACCTAAGGGTTTTATGAATTAAAAGTAAACGTTATTAGAGGGTTCGAAGAATTCCACTAATCTGTTTGAAATCTTGATATAGTTGACAAGCCATTAAATTTATCGATGTTCTGTTTGTTTTCTAAAATTTTCAACCCTGTTATGTCATCCTTTGTTGACTTTTGGAGTAAAGGTTTTATGAAATAATGTTCGTTTGTCAAAAAGGGCGAAAGTTTGACGGGCTTGTTGTTTCTGTGAGCTGTATTATTGAAGATCGACTACGTATACTAGCTTGTACAAAATAGACAATGAAAAAGAGAGAATTACTTCGTTTTAGTACAAGTACCTTTAAATGTAGAGTAGGGTTTTTATGATTTTTTTCTTAGTTTCAAATAGAGCGAAAAGTTCGAGGTTGTTGTTTCTGTCTGACTGAATTGAAAACCAAAAATCAGACGTGTGTGTGAGAGAGAGAGAGAGAGAGAGAGAGAGAGAGAGAGAGAGAGAGAGAGAGAGAGAGAGAGAGAGAGAGAGAGAGAGAGAGAGAGAGAGAGATTTCCTCGTTGTCTTTCGTGTAGTTTGTTATTGCGAGAGAATTCTTCCTCAACACACGTACTGTTCAAGGTTACGCCATGAGGTAAATCTTTCTTAATTTCTTTGAATATTTCCAGAAGTGCACTTAAGTGCAGTGTCTTTTGAAAACATTATCACGGGCGGCTGTTAAGAGAAAAAAGGGATTTCAAACCTTATCATTTCGAATTATTGATTATTCATAAGCCATTTCTCCCTCTAGTATGCTATATTTTTAGTTTCGAACTCAGTTTATTCCAAAATGGAATTCTAAACATCATGTACATATTGTATTTCTTTATTTTAGTTTTTCACTTCAAGCTAAGACTGATTTTATTTTGGCGGTTCTATTCTAAAATACAATTTAAAAGGAGGAAGGAAAATTCAGACGATCTTCTATTAATTCCTTAAGGCATTTTTCCTGCTTTTGAACAATTTTTTATCTGACAACGTCAGTGAAGACTTACTCACCTAGGTGGAGGAAGAATGTCTCGCTCACAAGCATTTGTCTTGAATGCTTCTCTGGTCAGAAAGTCTGTTGGAAGCTCGATCAAATTTCGGTAAAGAGTACTTTCACCCATTTTGGGGCTTGGAATTTCTCTCCAACTTCAACTCAGCCCATTTTCACTCGAGTACAATACAAATCGAATCCCCAGCACAAATGATTCTCGCGCGCTCCAAATTAGCGACACATAGCTGACGTCATGAGACGTATGACGTCATAATATATGATAATCGGAGTTATAGTATGATATAAATTTAGGCACTACGTAAAAGCCTAGTCTCCCCCGCAGCTGTTTTTAGGGTCGGAGAAAGCGTAGCGTGACGACCCTAAAAACGGCTACGGGGGACGCTACTAAAAGCCGAGCTCCCAGTTCAATTTTTAGAGCAAGACTATAAATCAGGGAGTGCATGCTAAATGCGTGACAAGAAGCTAGTGTGACGCGTCGTTACGAAACAGCGAAAAACTTAAAGAAAAATCGATATCAGTCTTAAGCATTAAAAGCATTTAAAACAATTCTCAAATCGAAAACTAATTAATAAATATTTCCTGTATGGAAGAAAGGATTTCATCAGGCAAAAAAACTTTTTAAGGTTTGAAAAAAAGTGAAAAACAAATTTTGGAGTGAATATCGAGTCCCGGAAAAAAATGCCCAAAAAACCTGTTTAATGCCCCTACATTGTCTTATAATTGGCTTTGCGAGTGTGGGAAGGCTAAGTTGGAGAAAATCTCGAATATCTTTGGCTGTACATATGCTAGGACCCTAAGATAAAAAGTTTCATCCACTTTGAACCTCTGCCATCCTATCCTGATAGATAGTTTGGTGACTTCACGCACGACAAAGTAGGATTGAGGCGTGTTTTGGTTTCCCCTGCAAGCCTTGTCTGACACATTTCTTGTAGAGCTTGACGCAGGGAGACCCACCAGGTGGTGAGTGAAAAATCCAACTTCCCACTTTCGTACCTCAAAATCACTTGCTGGAAATCAACATGCTATCGAAAAGTTTGAAGAAAAATGAATTATAGAGTGAATATCGAGTCGTGGAAAAAGTGCCCATGCCCTTTTTGCTATCGAAAAGGGTGAAATTTACTTTTCGCTTTTCAAAATTAAGAAAAAATACTTCTTGATCCATCTTTTACTACATTATTGCTGTTGTTAGTGAAGTTTTCTGTGCATTTGCGAGTTTTGCTTTGATTCACTAATAAGGGGGAACCCTGTGGTGGTACAGGGACGTCGTCGTAAGGACAATGGAATGACGTAATCAAGCCATGAAAATCAACCCTGATTTTCATAGCGCAGGAAGCAAGCAGGAAAGGACTGAACCGCTAGAAACAGAAGAGGAATTTATAGGTAGCTGTGAAACTGAATAACTTACCGATTTTTTAATAAAGTTGAGCCTTTACATCGTTTTCGAGTTTTTCTTTATCTTGAAATAACATGATTTCTGTAGAAAATAATGATGGAAATCTATGTCTCTTGAAGATTTGAACTGAACTCAGTAAACACCGGAACTCAACAGTGCACGGTGCGCCCAAAGAGTACTTACCGGCATTGCTGATGATGATGATGATGATGATGATGATGATGATGATGATGATGATGATGATGATGATGATGATGATGATGATGATGATGATGATGATCCTTATTTATGGAGCGCCGTTTCCAAACAATTGACAATATGATTGCACACAAATGTATTTGTGTATAGAAATTGTCACTGTGGCCTCCAGTATTGCATTGCCCATGATGCAAAACCTTTACCGAGCCCACGAACAGGAAGGAGTCAAGTCAGCGGTAACCCATCATGGTGGACATCAAAGGATGAGAGTTTCAAGGTATCGTCCTGTGGTTTACGTACAATTACTCTTTTTATTCATCGATATATTTATCAATTCCTTTGGAGAGCTCTTCAGGACAGCAGATGTAGTTCTCCTGGTCTTATATATGTAAGTAAAAGCCGATTTTTCTCTAGTTAGAAGCGAATTTTAGTCCATAATACTGACATTGTTTTCGTGTTTTCACATTAGCGCGTCGTTATCTTTTACTAAAAATCTCGTCAAATTTTTACCTTTTGCTTTCAAGATTATCTCAGGATCTTAAAACTGTTTTCATTTCGTTATAAAATATTCAATTGATTCGTTAGATGTTGTAGGTGATCGAGCGATGAGCGTGTTTGACAGCGTTGATCTTCGTGTGCGCATTTTAGGCGCCTTCCTCAATTGCTCTTTGTTGAACACAATTATGACTCATATGCTTAAAATTTCCCCTAATTTTTTAGGGTTGTGTACTAAAAACACAACTCAAGACTTGACTGTTTTTAATTCTTCCTTCTGCCAGTTCCTGGCTAAGATCAAAGTGCAGTATATAGTAAAACAAAGAGGTTAATATTCGTGTGTTTTCATAGCGTTTGGCAGTTGGTTTATAATGTATACTTATCATTCATAAAGTGATTGCATTCCTATCTCGCTTAATATTTACAATCAAAAGATTGTATTTTCACCGTTAGTTATCAAAAATTCTGATGTCTAACTCCAGAATTTCGACAAACGTCACCAGCAATTTTTTCACGGGTCTGGCTAAGATAACTTATAGTTGTTTAGGGTCGAAAATGAAAAGTATAATTAATATTTTCTAGAGCATTTACGCAGGTAATATGTTTGACCTGGCGAAATTATCCTTTCGAGGACTTGTCGTTGCATATATAGCTAAGTAAATCTGAACCTTGTTTAGTCAATTATTGTCAAAACATTATGGCTTTCCTGTTTTCACATCCCATCATTAAATCATAGCGTTGAAAATACTTCATTTTACACTTATTTTTATAATTACACAATCAAAGGCCAAGCATGTCTGGGTTCTTAGCTTTCGTTAGTTTAAACAATTAATAACCACACTGTTGGAAATTTGATTGACAGAAGCTTAATACCAAGACATCTGAAATGAAAAAAAGTGTGTTAACTATCAAAGGAACAGGGTATCATTCTATATTCTGTTGTTGTCATGGAAACACTCTTGAATCAAGCACATTGATATTAACATTGTTTCAAAGGAAACATTGTTGAACTTGGGTTGTTGACATGTTGCATTGGAAAAAATATATAATAACTAAAACCATCAAAACTACACTTTAGTAAACAATTAGAAAAATATTCAATAAAATATTTAAAATAATAATGAAAATAATAAAGTTTATAAAGTCAATAGAATATGAAAATATTCAATCTTTATGAAACTAGCAATAAGACTAAGCTGTGTAGCACTGAGGCATTTAATGAATTCTCCATTCATTTTTTCTCTTCCTCTAGCATCCAAGATGTCTGTATCATCCTCGCCATTATCGTAGTGTTCCTACTCTTCTTTAATACCTATATATTTCAAGCGGGATTGGTGTCATTACTTATTAGAAAGTTTAAAACTACTATAATAATTGCAGTTGTTTACTTGGCCTTATCTGTTGGTCTGCACGTATGGACAATGGTAAGCCACAATTTATTATTAAATTTGGAGTAGATTTTACATGACTTAGAAATTGTATCTAAGTCATGGGAAGCACAGGGTGGCGTAGTGGTGAGAGCGCTTCCCTCTCACCAAGGCGACCCGAGTTTGAGCCTTGCTGGGCTTGGTGTCATATGCGAGTAGAGTTGTTTGTTGGTTCTCTCCTGTGCTTCGAGGGTTTTTCCTCCCTCCTCAAAAATCAACTTCTAAATTCCAATTGGAATGCAGTGGAGTAAGAGCCATTTATTTATTTTATTTATTTATTTATTGTATCTATGGTGACACCACAGCATAGAATTGACAACATACTTAACAGCGCTTTTCATATAAATTTTGCGGTCTAATGAGTCCAGACATCTGGCATTTTGGTTTCCTTCAATCAAATTTATGATAGGCCAAGTTTATTCGGATCACAAGCGATAAAGAAAAATATTTTCCCATGTGAAAATGGCTGTCTAGTCATGGTTCATTCTGTTCTAGTAATCATACTCAGTCCAATATTTATATTTCAACAACAGTCCAAGAAATGGGGTGATCCACAGAGATTCATCTGGAATGAAGCCCTTCAAGCATTGTTTGTCTTTCAGAGAGTTGGTAAGTATGGACAATTCAAAAATTTGTTGTAATCCTTGAACCAGTGTGAAGTCAAACCTCTACTAATGTCCACCTCGAACCACCCAACAGCCAGAAAATGTTGTCCCAGTTACCAATGAGTTCATACCCATAATGTAACTGAAACCTCTCCACAATGGCCACCTCTACAACAGCCACAAAATTTTGTCCTGACGGTAGCCCTTGTGTAGAGGTTCAACAGTATTACAGTCAAAAAAGCAATTAATGGGGAACCCCCGTAGGCTCCATTAATGATTTCATTATTCAAATATTGAGTTGATTATTCACTCTCGAGTTTTCATTAAAAAAATGGGAAAACTCCAAACTTAAGATTTATTTCACACTAAAATTCTAAGGGATGACCTTTCTGGGGAGTTTTTCTACCTTGGCATGGCAATTGTTGAAGAATCAAATCAAAACTCAAGTAGATAATTCATTTTCTAGTTTGGAGTCAGAGTGAATAATGAACTCAATAATGAATTCATTAATGTATTCTAGGGGGTACGCTTGAGCCACTTTGACTGTAACTAACTAGTACTTACTAGAATTATCCTTGTCTATTCCAGGCGCTGTTCTCTACTACTATTTTTACAAAAGAACATCATTAAGACTTGGTGATCCAAGATTTTACAAGGACACTGATTGGTTACGGCAAGAGTTTGCTAGAACACACTAAACTCTAACATCTTCTAGGTAGCAGTTCACAATGGCTGCAGTTAAAATTATCTGTTGTCCAGGAAACGCCAGGTACTAGGAAGGGAGTTACAGTAGTACCAGAAATCTAGGGATTTGATGAAGCTGGTACCATTAACAACTTAAACTGTAGGGGATAACTTTTCTCAGTCAATTCCAGTTTTACAGTTTTTCCTGGTAGTTAGACCTCTGTTTTCCAAGATTTGGTTGCAAAGAGCATATATATGCTTTGACAGTCCTTACAGGTGTTGGAGCCAAGGGAATTGAAATGGAGACTAAAGGGTTGGTAGTTCAATCCCTTGAATTCTTTGGCCACCATTTTTTGAAATTTCAAAATATTTTTTAAAAATAACCAGCATCAAAAAACAACTGTCATACAAGCATTCATGATTTGTAAGCCATTTTCCCCAAAGTGATTTTTAAGACATCTAGCTAGTTGTATAGTTTGACCATTCTGTATGACCCCTTGCCAGTTTTAAACCCCACCCCCATCCATCTAATTTTGTCCTAGATGGTTTTTGTTTTGGTCTAAATTGGAGACATGTACTGCTAGCTAGCACTAGAAGAACAAAAACAAAAGCCAGTACAGTGAAAAAGACATTTAAGAAAGAGAAAACATGAAAACTTACCTCTGCCAGCAGGGTAGGAGACATGGTAGGTCTAATATGTAAATATATAAACAAATAGACCCCTTTCACATGACGTCAGAGCAGCTCAATTTGGAGAACAAAACAAAAGAATTTTAATGTCCTGAGAATTGGAACCTATTGTTTTGCCCTCCAAATTGGGCTGCATTCCGACGTGCTGCAAGGGGTCTATATATGTTTAGAACTATGTGCAGTCCCAGAATTAAGAAGTTGAGAGCAAAAACAGCCTAGTTATATTTGACGATAAATGCAGTGCTTATGTCATAAATTATAGAAATAAATGTTTAGTCAAGATTTTATCTCAAACACTATGCGTGCATTATTAGCCATTCCAAGTTTGAGAAAGAAAAGCTAACTGGAGTTGGCATTGCAGTGCATTGTGGGACTGTTATGGAGGAAAAATTTAAGGGACACCATCTTGGAGATATGTCCCTAAAAGTCCCACAATGCACTGCAATGCCGACTAAACCCAGTTTTTTCCTCAATCTCCAAATGGCAAAGTAATAATAATAAAACTGTTATTAGAGCGAAAACACTAGAACCATGAAATAAAAACAAAATAGTTACTAACTAATAGTTTTTAATTAGTGACTATTTAGTCAATATCACTCAACCAGAAACAACAAATACAAAAGGAAACAATACCTCATTACAACTTTACTTGTCTTTTATAGTAACTAATAGTCGCTAAATAAGAACTATTACACACTAACAATTTGATTTTGTTTCATGGTTCTAGTGTTTTCGCTCTAGTTATTAATTAAAAGTGAACCTTTTTCTCTCAACTCATAGTCTAATATATATATTTACAGAATCTGACTTAGCTCACATATATTAGCTTATTTATTGAACAGTTATATAACTTGCCGCAAATGTATATTGCTATAAAAATTTTATACATTGTACTTTAAAAAGACCTAAACACAAGCGCTACCATTTTTGAGCTTAGATTTTATTCTATTTGTAAATTATGACTATTGTATGATGCTGATAATTTAATGTACTCTTGTATTTCTTACGTTAAAGTTAATAAAAGAGCTTCCAAGTTGTTGGATGAAATTTGTCTGTGAATCTAAAGATTTAGAATTTAAGAGAGCAACTTAGCTGGAACATAGGCCCGTATGTAGGGGGTGCACAGGGTTTCACTGCAGTCAGTTATAGACAAGTTTTCCTTTCCTTTGCGGACATGCAGAATGGTTACACTTTTGCCTGAATTTGGTCCACTTTGGCCTTAAATTCAAAACTTCCCCTCCCTCCTAAAACATCTTATCAAGAATATCCAGCAGAGAATTCAAGGGGTAGGCTGCTTAGATTTACACCTAGACATTTCATAAGTAATATACAATATTCGTGTCCGTGCTGTATCAGATATACAATCACTCGCCTTCGGCTCGGTTGATACAACACGGCCACTCATATTGTATATATTACGAGTAGCATATTATTAGGTATTAACAAGTACAGAACTGTATCAACACTGTCTTTATTCTTTGTTTAAAATTATCGTTTAGCTTTTTTTTACAAACAATTAAGAGGTTGCGCACTGTTGCATGTTGCTAGATTTTGCAACTAAGCATTAGATGGCTGCAGTTCACTGCTTCGCAACTTCACTAAACCTTTTTTTATAGTGCTTTTGTTATAACATTTAGTTACTTATCGTTTTTATCTTCAATCCATTACTACCAATATTATAGTCACTCTTACAGTACGAGCAACATTTAATGCATTAGAGCTGTTCTCATAAACTCGTGAAATAAATGTCAGCATATTACACTCTACTTCACCCTGATTCTTTTGTTTTCTATCGTGTTTTTTGACTATTACACTTTGATAAGCGCACTTTGTTTCACGGGTTAGAGTGCAAACAATATATCTGTGAAATATAAATGACTAAATAGTACAAAAATAGTGCTAATTAAACAATAGAATTTGCAAAAATTGTAGTATTTTATAGTAATAGCTGGGTTTCACTTGACGTCATTTCCTGTCTCGTGCGGAATGTTCATCAGCTGAATCACAAGTTTTCAATAGAATTCTTTCTGGCTGACAGCACATGGTGGTCAGTGTTTGACCACCATTTGGAGCAGATAATGAGATTCAAAGACTTTTTTCAGCCGAAAACCCAGCTATAACTAATGTTTCAAGAATATATTGTTTGCACTATAATGAGGACAACTTTACTGCAGTATTATTAAAAACAACTAAAAATCACTGAATCTGATTAGCTTGAAGCTAGCTGAAGTTGTTTTCAAATACCCACATGGCTATTGGTGGGCAATAGACCTAAATCCACTGTTCATTTCAGACCATGTGTCATTCCCGAGAGTGTCATTTCTCTGATAATGGTTACCCATGAGAAGACACATTAATAGGGATGGCTACCACTCAGACAAAGAACATTATTCCTAGTTCTATGGACCAAAATTGTTCCATGCTACAGAACATGCTCAAGTGGGTCAAAACTGCTTTATTTTAACCAAACCCTAACTGTATTTTATGTATTTAATACTATTAATTATGCAAAGATACAGAGTGGTAAAATAGAAGTTTGGATGTGAAAGTAGTTGAAAGAGATCAGTAAAAAATGATATATCATTAATCAGCCAGTTATCAAACACAGTATGTACGATCTATTTATCTACATGTACCCTTCAGAAAACAGATCTGTTATGGATGTTAAGGAAAGTTCCAGGAGAGATGCTCAATTTAGCTCAGTCTTACAGCACTACGCGCAAAAGTATGACCACTTTTGATATATTCGCATACTTCTATGCACAGGCATTATGATACGAAACAAGTTTTTACACACCTTATTTGCACAGCTTGGCATCAAATGCGTCTGTTAAAAGTACAAAATCCTGTGCATAGAAGTATGCGAATACATTAAAATGGTCATACTTTTGGGCGTCACGCTGTAATCATTTTAGACTTTCAAGATCTGTTAGTTTTTTTAATATCTAACTTGGTGGTATTCATTTATGTATGACTGTATAATTCATATTTTGGTGTAGAAAAACAGAGTCCTTATTAAACTTCAAGTCAAGGATCTTAAGTAAGAAAGATGGCAGTTTGACATGCACTTATCAGAAATTGTCCTACAGGTCTATGGTAGGGGAGCAATGCAATTTCTCCTACAAATCTCTCTCAGAAACTCCAATTCCTCCGAGTGGGAAGAGGATGAGAAAAGGAAGGGAGGGGTTGATAACTTATATTTACATTCATGTTCCAATTAGCCTACTACACAGACGTTATTAGGGTTGTCAAGCATAGTTTTTACTTTATGAAAGGAAAGAGTAACACATTCCAAAAAGGGCTTTGGAATGGAACCCACAAGGAAGAAAGACAAAGGTGGGGAGGCCAGTGCAGTCGAGGAGGAGGTGACCATGCATGGCGGAACTGAAGAATGCAAACATCACATGGGATGTGGCTAGGAAAACAGCAGAGAGGTGAGGTGAAGGAGAATGATCAAGCACCTATGTTCCCAAAGGAACAGAGAGGATTAAGTCAGTCAACAATGTTTTCTCCCAACAAACATTTGTGGTGAGAGAATCATTGTGTGATGACATCAACCCCTAAGAACGTCTGCATAGGAGGCTTTGTTCCTAGAGGCTAAACTAATACAAAGGTTAATTATTACAAAATATTCTTCTTGAGATACAATAAATAACTATTCCAACAAAGAGGAAGTAGGAAACCATTCTACTTTTACTACCAAGTACTTCATGTAAAAAACATTGATTAATCGTATACACCACTTAGTTTATAGTGTAATATGAAGAATAATGAGCTGGATATATTTGTGGAGTGTTTATGGTCATGTAGAAAATCAAAAACAAGCTTTGCAATTTTTCATGTAAGAATAAACATGAATGTTGAAGTAAACTTTTTTTTTTCAAGTTAGAAACATGAAAATTTGGATTATAGTTGGACATAACAGACGAAAAGGTCAATTTACACGGTTCTAATCAATATTTTCTCTCAATTGTCAAATACGAAATGCTGACAGCAAGAAATGCTGACAGCAAGAATTGCTTCGTGCAAATCTGCCATTCAACTTGCTTACGACAGTAAACGGCAGCTAAAACATGGCGTAAGCATGTCGTGTGCAACAGTTATAAAGAAAGATCATAGTACTGTGTAAATTGGCTTTAAGAATGCAGTTTTTAAGTCAGTTATCAAAACATTCCACACAAAAAACACAAATATTTCCAGGTATCATTGTTTCTTCACGTTACATTGTCACAGGAAACTATTGACCATAATCGCTCGTTAGAGGAGCACGGTCCGGTCTGTACTTGTACATAGGTGGCTTACTGCACTCGGCGATTTGTTCTCTTATTTGTCCAACAAATATGTGGGTCAAAACGATGCCGAGGAACTAAAGAAAAGAGAAGAGAGAAAAAAATGACGTCAAAGTGCATCTGCATTGAAAAATTTAAAAAATCTATAATTTTTATTAAGTGCTTTGTAAATAAAGAAGAATGGAGTTTTCGAGTTCTTGATATCATCATGTTTTGTTTCAGAGATATACATTATTTTGAACACCAGTATGTAAGTTAGGCAACTGACAATGTCACAAGCTTTGCTCAGACCTGCAGCGAATCAAGATAGGAATAATAACACCTCAACATCAAAGCAGATTGCAATGAAAATTTGCACATTTATAGTAATAAGGATAATACTTACCATAGTTATAGTGTTGATATGGGAATGAGTTCAGTTTTGTGTCAAGGAACAGACTCAAATTAACAACTGCATGGTGCAGTCACATCAAAGTATGTGTAATGAAACGACTATGCAATTGTGTGTGGAAAGGACTACTGATGTGCAATGACCAGTATCGAAACAACCAGACATGTATCGAAACAAGCCTCAAATTTAAAAATGTACTGTAGGAAATATAGAAATTTGCATGGAGACAACTATAACTTTAGAAAATTCTGAGTTCTGGATTAAAACTATTAAAAACAACCATTTATGTGTATCAATACTGACATGTATCAAAACAACCAGACACCAAGTGAAGTAGTCTCATAAATAATATACAGGTAGGAAATTTACAAATCTGCATGAAGACACAAGAAACTCAGAAAACCTGGACATGTATCAAACAACTGGGCCACCAAGTTAAGTCTCAAATTTAATAATTTAAGGAAGATAGATATGTGTGTGGAGACATAGAGAACTTTGAAAAAAATTCAAAGTTCCAGATTACAGCCATTCTCAGACACATGCGCACTGTTGAGATTTTTTCTGTCGCGACAAAGTAGGGTTTGGTGGACGTCAATCAAAGTGTTTCCATGACATTCCATACCCACATGCCTTTGTAGCTTTGTGTTTTCCGACAGTGCTATGGCAACAATTTTGATTGACGTCCACAAAAAACCAACTTGTTGCGACAGAAAAATTCAAAAGAGTGCGCATGTGTCTGAGAATGTTCCTGAGAATGGCTGTAAAACTATCGAAACAACCATTGATGTGGATCGAAACAACCTGTATCAAAACTGACACGTACATCGAATCAACCAGACACCAAGTGAATTAATCTCAAATATATAATATACAGGTAGGAAATTTAAAATTCTGTGGGGAGACATAGAGAACTTTGAAAAAATTCTGAGCTCCAAATCAAAACTTACCTCGGGAAAAGCAAGAGCAATGGCTAAAGCACCAATGACATACATGTGGTCCTTGAACCAAATAATGACCGCATCTAAACATCCAACAATGTAGATTTTCTTCTCCTTGGCAAGAGTGAGACGCTGCAGGGAAAATGAAGTGTCAGCTTAAAAACTCTTTTCTATATTTTCGTCGTCATCGTCATCATTGTCGTCATCGTCGTCATCATCATCATCATCATGCATCATCATCATGCATCATCATCATTATTATCATTTTCAGCATCATCATCATTACTATTATTAAAATTTTGTCCTTGTTCTCTGGTTTTCCTTTGTCCGTAAAAATCAACATGTGATTTGAGTGTAGTATGTTGTATAATATATATCGGATGTAGTGTGTGTGGAGCAAACCTCATGGAACAACCCTGTACAGGGAATGATGGGTGCAAAATATAAGTTTTAAGCTCTTTTTATACATATTAAATAAACTGATACTTACATGTTGATGCCTGACATGCCATCCACACTGCACATTTATGCTCTATAAGAGAAACAAACAAACTGATATTAAGATTATTTCAAAAAATGCTGGTAAAAGGAAAGGTAGAAAAGCAAAAATATATGAGAAATCAATATGGATACACAGAGCTTTCAATAAAAGGCGGCTACCGGCGGTTTATCGCCGGATACTTCACCTTAAACTGCCAGCTATTTTGACAAAAAATTGATTCATTGCCAAATAAAGTTATGGCCCCTTGGGGGATACGGACCCCTACTTTTTTGGATTGACTTTCTACTCCAAATATTATTGAAAGCTCTGGATACAATCATTTTATCCCACACCATAGAAAATACAAATGCGTAGATTCAACACACAGTGCATGATGGGAAGGAAGAGTGAAATACCGAGAAATATACAACAGCTTTCCTGCTTTCTGATTGGCTGTATTTTCTATGGCATGGGATAAATATATATATATATATATATATATATATATATATATATATATATGATATGATATGATATGATATGATATGATATGATATGATATGTGTACACTGTAACTTAGGGATTTAGCCTGATTTCTTACCTGTCCTTCACTTCTGATGCAGCAAGATTGAGGTACTCCACATTCTTCTGGTGATGGACTGTTACATTTGAAGTATCTGTTGATGTCCCAGTCATTGACGTTTGAGCTGCCGCAGCATTGAAACTAACAAACAGAAGATTTTAAGACTTATTAATTTCAAATGCAAGAGTCGAGATAATGAATATGTGAAATATGAATGAAAAGATAAGGCCAAGATGTCTTATATTCCAATTCTAAATGAATGTTTCAATTAACTCACTTTTTCTTGCATGCCGTCAATAACATTTTGTAGGTCAATATCATCCCTGTAGTTTACAATGCCTTTCTTTATTTGGACCTCAATTGATTTTCGCACCTAAAAGACATCAATAAGACCCTGTCAATGTGGGTGAGTAGAAGGATGGATAGCTAAGATAAGTGGAAGGGAGGATGGATAGATAAGGTAAGTGGATGGGAGGATGGATAGATAAGGTAAGTGGATGGGAGGATGGATAGATAAGGTAAGTGGATGGGAGGATGGATAGGTAAGGTAAGTGGATGGGAGGATGGATAGGTAAGGTAAGTGGATGGGAGGATGGATAGATAAGGTAAGTGGATGGGAGGATGGATAGATAAGGTAAGTGGATGGGAGGATGGATAGATAAGGTAAATGGATGGGAGGATAACCAGATCATGGGGTAGGTAAGTGGATGGATAGATATATATGGGTGATAAATGGATGGATGGATTTTATAACCAGGTCATAAGGTAGATGAGTGGATGGATAGGTGGGTGATGAATGGATGAATGGTGAGATGACCCGATGATTGGGTGGGTTGGATTTCATAAGGCAACATATTAAGTCACAAGACCATGGACCACAAGCACAAAATATTTAACAGCAGTTTATTGTGGAAAATGAAATTTTACAACATAAACTTCCAAGTTCCCCATAAATGATCATTTACCTCTGGCCAGAAAGCGAATGCAAGAAGACCACCAAGAATTTCGAGAATGACAATGATAACCATTACCCATTTGTACTGTGAATAAAAGATAAATTAGTAAATATTTGTTTGATACACTGTCTAACCTTTGAATGAGTAATCAAGGGTTGCCTAGCAATAGTTCACTTGCCTCTCACCCCCAGGCCTCTGACTTAGATCAGCCCAGAGGTTGTTTTAGGGTTTGATCTGTGAGTTAGCTATTCCCTGACTTAGATCAGCCCAGAGGTTGTTTCAGGGTTGGATCTGTGAGTTAGCTATTCCCTGACTTAGATCAGCCCAGAGGTTGTTTCAGGGTTGGATCTGTGAGTTAGCTATTCCCTGACTTAGATCAGCCCAGAGGTTGTTTTAGGGTTCGATCTGTGAGTTAGCTATTCCCTGACTTAGATCAGCCCAGAGGTTGTTTTAGGGTTTGATCTGTGAGTTAGCTATTCCCTGACTTAGATCAGGGCAGAGGTTGTTTCTGGGTTGGATCTGTGAGTTAGCTATTCCCTGACTTAGATCAGCGCAGAGGTTGTTTCAGGGTTCTATCTGTGAGTTAGCTATACCCTGACTTAGATCAGCCCAGAGGCTGTTTCAGGGTTTGGTGAAACTTGAATATAATTTTCTAGTATGCACATACCGTTTCCAGCAGACAAATGTTTTCTCTGAGTGCTCCGACAGTACCAAAGAATGATATGATGATGATCATACATCCAACAGCAACCAGAACAGCTGCAGGGTCAGTCGCAATAGAAGAAAGCTCACTATACGATGTCTTCTGTGTGATGGACCAAAGGCCAATACCAAGCATTACACCTCCAATTGCCTAATGCATGAAAAAAATCATTAAAATAATGTTATACTGTATGTCAAGAGTGATTGTGCAATTTTAAGGATTGCTTGTACGATTTGCTTTAAACACATAGCAGGTTGAAACAATAGGTTTGAATCCTCTTGTCCTCGCTTTGAGGCATTTCAGAATGTTCCGAACAAAGAGTTCCAAACATGTGCTTTTTGAGAAGCACTGAGGCCATAGCAGTAAGAGCTCTCGCCTCTCACCAATGCAACCTGGGTTTGAGCCCCACCAATCTCAGTGTTGTATGTGAGTAGAGTTGTTTGTTGGTTCTCTCCTGTGCTTCAAGGGTTTTTCTCCAAGTTTTCCAGTTAAATCCTTCCACAAAAATCAACTTCCAAATTCTAATTCGATCTATTGGTTGTCTTGTAATTGGGTCCTAGACCTGTAAGGTTTTCCGTTCACATTAGAGTAGCAAAGTTGAATACATTTGAAATTACAATAAGGAAAAGGAAAGAAAAATGTGTGCATGGTACATATCGTTGTAAAACAGATGGAATTTGTTTACTTATAGCAATCCAATTAAAAGCAATTTAATAAAGTATTAAACCAAATTATGATTAAAAATGCAGACCAAATAACGTCTGGTGGGCAAAAATATAGGTTTATGCATGGTAGACAAAAGCAAAGTCACTCAACAGAATCGGCTTATAAATTCTCGAGTCACGCCTAAATCAAAGAGAAGGAGTTTTCTGGAAATACGATGGTACTTTTACAAGTATTATGGATTCTGAATTGAACTTGTTGGATGATGAAGTAAATAAGGAATTATTTTTGAATAAAACAGGAGTTCATATGCTCATTTTGAGCTGCCGAAGTTAGAATATTAACCTTAAACTATGCATTATCAAGCTATTGTTATGGAGATCTTGAGGTCAGAATAAAACGAATTTGAAACGAATTTTCGAGCCTTCTTCGTTCCCATGCTGTTAGTAAAACCACAAACGAGCAGGGAATTAATACTTAATAATCAAGATTATTAAGCTTGTTTGAAGAATAAACCAACTTTAAGTTGTGCTGAAGGAAGGTTCCAAAACTTGAGTATCGACAACAAGCTTGGCTTTTATCATTAAGTTTCAAATTTAACCTTACAACACGCACACAAACATTTAGTATTAGACAAAACACAAAGCTAACAATGCTTTTTTGAGCTTGCTTTCGTAATACAATCGATAAATCTCTTGAATTATTATTTATTAATGAACAAAGTTTGTTCTTGAAGTCGAACGAAAGGTGCTCCAAATCTGTTCCACTTCTTCGAGCTCAAAACCAAATTTTGAATCCCAACTTACCCAATAGAAGAGGTTGAAAACGAAGAGAAAATACTTCAGGGATTTGCTGATAACATTCTTTGGCTCTTCGCTGCTGTACATCGTGGGTTTTTGGATATTTTTGCGAAGAAGACAGCGATGTTGTTGAACGTGAGTTCAGGGAGGATCACATGTAAATGAAAGACGCTATGACAAGAATAAATTATCATACATTTGCGTAATATACACACAGGGACCCCAAGCTGAAAAGAATGTGTTTTTGCTTGCAAAAATTTTGGCGAATGAGAAAAAAATTAAAGGAGAAGAATGCCAAGATAGAGAAGAAAATAAGCAGGATGGACGGATGAAGCAAAGATGAGAGAGGATAGGAAGGAAGGGATAATATGATATACGGAAATATTAGAACGTATTCTTCTGGTTTAAATTTCCTTTCGCATGCAGGAGGCAAACCGAAATTAGGCGAAAAAATGAAAGGAAAAGAAAAGAAAAGAAACTGGAGATTGAGCTATGCTACTCTGTAATATATCCCTATTAAACTTTCCTATAAAAAGGAACTGAAGGAAGAGAGCTAGAATTAGATATGCGGATCTCTTTTAAAAAAACATACTACCGCCTGTTCAAAGATAAACACCGCGGTAGTCTAGTTTAAAACTGCTTGACTGATGTTGAAGACCAAATTCCTCAATTTCTCAGTCATGGACCATAAAGCTAGCGGAATCAAACCGTTTTTCATATTAGCTGAATAGAATGAGTTAACGAAACTTGTACAAGAATTTTATACAAGAAACTTGAATTGCTACAAGCCGCTCGATCACCATGAATTGAATGAAAAAACAATTAATGGGGCATATCTAAAAATAACCCATACTAGTTGGACTAGTTTTGCTTCTCTTCTTTTCTTATAAAATAACCAACTTCAAGCCTAGAGGAGTTGAATTACCGTGGTTTTACAAGTAACATTATGTATGTACTTGGTACGCCTTCTCTCTATAAAGTATGCTTTCTTTGATCACTCGATCGCCGCACCCTTTTCGCCTTCCTTCCTTCCTTCGTTCCTTCGTTCCTTCCTTCGTTCCTTCGTTCCTTCCTTCGTTCGTTCCTTCGTTCGTTCCTTCCTTCTCTCCTTCTCTCCTTCTCTCCTTCTAATTTATACAGACTAACATTAACGTAAGTTATCTGATTTCAGTTTCATGGCGAACTTTGAACTGACGCTAGTGGCCAGAATGCAATACACTGAATACATCCCGTAGACGTTGCTTGAGATCAGTTATATTCGTCAGGATCATATAGCAGTAGATCTGGCAGATAGCTCAGTGGAATACTGCGCTAACAACAGAGTAGTTATTGAATTCTAAGCAACAACCAACATTTCCTCTTTTGTTTCATATTTTTTTGCCTTTAATAACCCATATTTTTACATGTAACTGAATTTTCAGCCGGCGCCTTGTTAAGCTATTCACAATCATCCTCAAAACTAGACGGGTGTATATATTGATAATGCTATGTACATTTTTTTTTTTTGCTTTCTTGTTCACGTTCAATTCTGTTTCACTATCATTGTCTTATTAAAACTATGTTTCATTTTTCTTGGCTTTGGTTTTCTTGGGTTTTTCTTCTTTTTTCTTGTTCTTTTTGGGTTGTATTTTAATCGGTTCCAATCGTCGTGGTCTGACGTTCATTCCCACAATGGTTCTCGACTCCATTACGGCATCAGGTCTCCACATCAAACCTGGTGATGTTGTTCTTGGACGGTGCTCTAGCGGTTTCAGTTCTGTTGTATTTCTGTTCCTAAAGTTTTCGTTTGGACTCCACATCAAATCTGGTAACGTGGTTCCTTGACGGTGCTCTAGTGGCGTCAGATCGTGTGTCGCGTTTCTGTTCCTTCTTAAATCGAAGTCTTCGTTTTTAGGCAGTAGATCTATTTCTCCATAGAAGATAGCTCGATGTCTTTCCCTAAAAAACTCGGCCAACTCCAGCAGCGAGGGTTCTTCCTCTCCATTCTTCCTCTCCATTTCACAAGGATTGCTTGGTTGTTATCAGCTTTGAAATCACTGTCTTGTGAGTGATTTGTGGGCAAGTGACAGTTTTACAGCGTGCCTGAATCCCTACAATGCTATAATGGTACGCAGGGAGGTGGGGAGGGGAAGAGAACTGAAGTGAAAACATCAATTTCGTAACTCAACCCCTACACCAGGCGTGGATCCAGGTCGGCCGGCTTATACCGGTTGTTTTCTTCGGAAAACGGTCAAAATATGTTCAAACTTTGTGCAGCAGTGATATAGCTCTTTTAATCCTAGAGGTCTTATGAAAGGTACAACAATAGCCGGGTTGGAAACGGTCACAAAACATGGCCGGATCTAGGGGAGGGCAGGGGGTAATTTTAGGGTTCGACGGTTCGCGGTTCGTACCCCGTAGGATGACCTGCATCTTTCACATTTTTTTCCTGGATCCGCGCTTGCAATCCCACCCACATGGCGCACCCCGATTTCTGGAGTTTAAACTGTTTCTTGTTCACTTCTGATCATAAATACACAAGTATAAAGTAAAATATATGAAAAAATGTGAAAATTTGTGTCGATTTTATTGCTTACTATCAATAGACGTAACTTCAGGTAGTATCTCCGTTCTAACCGGCTTGGTAGAATGTTGGAGGTTGTCTGTTTATCTTGTTTTCTGGTTTCATGTTGTACAAATAGTCAGATAGAATACTTTGAGGAGTTATTTTGATGTGATTTGATTTAAGAATCACTATAGTTGCCCCCCAGTCAAATCCAGAAAAGTCATGTGATTGATAATAAGCAATTGTCAGTTAAATACTCAATCGTGATTGGCTAATTTGTATGAAAATTTCCTTGTGTGGAATTGGTTGGAGTAGTCGCACTATGAATGCAACAAAAGTCTTATTTCAAATAGTATCTCAGTCATCAGCTGCTGTATTTAGCTTAATTTTTAAGGGGAAAATAAGAACTATTAAACAATATAATTATCTCCAATATTACGATGTAAAGCGAGGGTCTCAATTGGGTGGTAGCTTTTACGAACATCGATATCAAAATTAGCGTATATGTTGAAAATGATAAATAGATTATTTGTCTCAATTTTTCTCTTTTGAATCACATTCCTTGTCATTTTAACCCATATATTTATACTGCAGTGGCGGATCCAGAGGGGGTTCCATGGGTTCCACGGAACCCCCCTTTGAGCATCAGACCCTTTGAAAAGGGGTATATGAAATAATGAGAATGCGTCCTGCAATGAAGTTTTACGTATCAGTTGTTGAAAGAGTAAATACGAAATGGAACCCCCCTTTGTAAAATTCTGGATCCGCCACTGTACTGGTCACACTCTGACTCTATTGCAATAAGTAATATACGTGTACTGTCACTGGATTTCAGCCGGTTAAGCTATTTACAATGAACATATACAAAACTAGTGTATATATTGATAATGTGTTAGTATTTTTTTCATGCAGTCCTACTTTTATTTCAGTCACGACCATCCTGTTTGTTTATCGATCGTCCCAGGCGCTGTTTACCTTATAAGTCTGTCCTATATTTCATTTTCCTTGGAATTGGTTTTCTTGTTTTTTTCCCCTTTTTTCTTGTTCTTTTTGGGTTGGATTTTAATTGGCTCCAATCTTCGTGGTCTGTTCATTCTCATAGTGGTACTCGACTCCATTACGGCATCATGTCTCCACATCAAATCTGGTAACGTGGTTCCCGGACGGTGCTCTGGCGGTTTCAGCTCTGGAGCGTTTCTGTTCTTTCTTAAATCAAAGTCTTCGCTTGGACTCGTGGTTCTTGGACGGTGCTCTAGTGGCGTCAGATGTGTCGCTTTTCTGTTCCTTCTTAAATCAAAGTCTTCGTTTGGACTCCTCATCAAATCTGGTAACGTGGTTCTCGGACGGTGCTCTAGTGGCGTCAGATGTGTCGCTTTTCTGTTCCTTCTTAAATCAAAGTCTTCGTTTGGACTCCTCATCAAGTCTGGTAACGTGGTTCTCGGACGGTGCTCTAGTGGCGTCAGATCGTGTGTCGCGTTTCTGTTGTTTCTTAAATCCAATTCTTCGTTTTTAGGCAGTAGATCTATGTCTCCATAGAAGATAGCTCGATGTCTTTCCCTGAAAAACTCAGCTAATTCAAGCAGCGAGGGTTCTGACGCTCCATTCTTCCTCTCCATTTCACAAGAATTGTTTGGTTGTTATCAGCTTTGAAATCACTGTCTTGTGAGTGATTTAACGGCAAGTGGCAGTTTATATAGCGTGTATAGGAATCCATACGATGTAATGATCATAGGGAAAGTATAAGGGTCGCTTAAGAACCCCCATGCTACCACACCCACCAAGATGAGCTGACAGACTACCGCCAAAAGGATTAATTACTTGACCAAAATTGGATCCTTCCCTTTTAGGCAGTAGATCTATGTCTCCATAGAAGATAGCTCGATGTCTTTCCCTGAAAAACTCAGCCAATTCAAGCAGCGAGGGTTCTGACGCTCCATTCTTCCTCTCCATTTCACAAGAATTGTTTGGCACACAAGATTGTTATCTGCTTTGAAATCACTGTCTTGTGAGTGATTTGTGAACAAGTTGTAGTTTATCTGATAGCTGGTATGGAATCCATACAATGCTAATGACACGGGGAGGTGGAGAGGGGGAGAAAATTAATGATCAGTTACGTAACTCTATTGTTGAGGTACAGAGCTAGTATTTATATTTTCTGAGTATGATTTTAGAATGCCAACTTCTATGTCCCCATCAAACCATAAAACCGATTGGAAATCGAATATCCGAGATTTGGTGGAGTTTCACCATTATTTTCACATCTGGATAAGTTAGCCCTCTCCCCTCTACCCCACGACCACACCCACCCCAAATTTTACCCCCAAATTACAACCAAATGATTAATTACAACTACAAGTAATAGGTTTTACCTTAAGATTCTTATCCTTCAATTAATAATTAGACTGCTGTGTGGACGTGATGAAGTCAGCGTAAGGTAAGACTAACAATAGTATTTGTTTAAAGTTATGTAACGAATCTTGGACTTGTAATTACTTTTTTTTAAACTGACCATTCTTTACAGTATAGGAGTAAGATATTTTTCTTGAAGCTTTAATTAATTGGATATTTTTTGTTATTAAGCAATTATCTTAGTAAAACTGACGTGAGGAGAAGCAGAGGCAATCCGACCATTCCTTTTTGCGTGATAACTCTTATTTCTTTACAAATTCTGCCGGAATGATGATTCGTTTTAATAATTTTGCTTTGAGATTTTTTGTAGGTAATGTTGTGATGTAATGAGGCAGTTTCATTGCCAAATATACAATGAGACGTTCGACTGACAAAGTCAGCGTAAGGTAAGACTAACAATAGTATTTGTTTAAAGTTATGTAACGAATCTTGGACTTTTAATTACTTTTTTTTTAAACTGCCCATTCTTTACAGTATACGAGTAAGATATTTTTCTTGAAGCTTTAATTAATTGGATATTTTTTGTTATTAAGCAATTATCTTAGTAAAACTGACGTGATAATTCTTATTTCTTTACAAATTCTGCCGGAATGATGATTCGTTTTAATGATTTCGCTTTGAGATTTTTGGTAGGTAATGTTTTGATGTAACGAGGCAGTTTCATTGCCAAATATACAATGAGACATTCGACTGCTCTTGATATCAATCTGATCGGTAGCCGTAAATCCGTAACGCACCTGAATTCAGAATGATTCCAACCCCTTCCACCTCCGATCCCATCATATATATGGCCATTCACGATTCACGATTGAGGAAAGAAGGAAGGTAGGAAAGAAGGAAGGAAGGAAGGAAAAAAGGAAGGAAGAAAGGAAAAAAGGGAAGGAAGGAAGGAAGGAAGGAAGGAAGGAAACCGAACTCGTATTGGTGGCTCAAAATCGCAATAAGTTATAAGTAATTCACCACTTTGTTATACCAGTACGTTATACTTATTGTAATATAGTGCAGTTTGACATGCATGGGTTTAAAGAACAATATGAATATGATCGAATCACTAGAGGAAAATATTCTGAGTAAATTTTGGTTGTGGCTCTTAATTCAAGGACTACTCTCTCCTTCTTTATATTGCATATCAGTATCTTGATCGACTAGTGTTCTTAATAAAGTTGATAAATACGAAAATACAACGTGCATGAATCGGATCCTAACGATATTCTCGTTACGTAACAAGAATCGCAAACTTTTGACAAAACACCTGACGCACGCAAAGCGGTATTTTTGGTCTACCATTTTTTATAGGGTGTGGACAGTAAGCGAGAATAATATAACTGGTGTACGTGCATGAATCGGATCCTAACGATATTCTCGTTACGTAACAAGAATCGCAATCTTTTACAAAACACCTGACGCACGCAAAGTATTTTCGGTCTATTTTTATAGGGTGTGGAAATGTAGCGAGAAATAATAACTAGCTGGTCTACGTGCAGGAATTGTATCCTAATTATATAACGATATTCTCGTTACGTAACAAGAATCGCAAACTTTTGACAAAACACCTGACTCACGCAAAGTATTTTCGGTCTATTTTTATAGGGTGTGGACAGTTAGCGAGAAATAATAACTAGCTGGTGTATGTGCATAAATTGTACCCTAACGATGTTCTCGTTACGTAACAAGAATCGCAAACTTTTGACAAAACACCTGACACACGCAAAGCGGTATTTTTGGTCTACTATTTTTTATAGGGTGTGGACAGTTAGCGAGAAATAATAACTGGTGTACGTGCATGAATTGTATCCTAACGATATTCTCGTTACGTAACAAGAATCGCTAACTTTTGATCCTTTGTCACATGCACGCAAAGTATCTTTGCTGCTTTTTTGATGGAGTGCGTTAGCTAGAAATATTAGCTTGTCTACGTAACAAGTATTAGATCCTACGTAGTTCTCGTTATGTAACAAGAATCGCAAACTTTTGATCCTTTATCGCATGCACGCAAGGTATCTTTTCTACTTTTTTGATGGGATGTGACGGTTGGTTGGAAAAAAGCATTTTTTTTACAAATTAGTTCAAATGTATTTTCCAATAATTAACGATTGTAATGTTTTTTTTTACCTTATTATTATAGGAAATTAACGCGCCACGAAATTTTAGAAATTAGCGCGACTTACAGTCAAACTAAGAAAACCGTGAATACCTAAAATATGTCTAGAATGTTTATTTAGGCCGTTGCTTGTAAAAAAAGATGTTTCCCACCACCATGAAAAAAGATTGTAATGAATCCTTCTCTCGTGTATCCGTCTGTCTGGAATAGAAATCTCTAATTTCACGAGAATAAAACTAAAATATGAAGTTTGAAACTTTTAAGGTAATTCCGTAGTTTTGCATTGCGCACGCGCTACTGCGCACGATTTTAGCCAGCGCGAGCTCGCGCT
>JALHLI010000017.1:3007719-3087719 GCA_023349425.1 Anthopleura sola | reverse complement strand
TTCTGATGGAGAATAAATATCTTGAAGGAGTTTTGAATAGTATTATCCACCCCCAGTCCCCTTTGTAAAATCCTGGATCCGCCCCTGTAGTGGTTACTAGTTGGGACTGTGTTGGTGTGTTGAATACGACAAGTGAATAAGAAGGAAAATTAAACACCGTCTATATCTATTATGATAATGACTAGTGGTTACTAGTTGGGACTGTGTTGGTGTGTTGAATACGACAAGTGAATAAGAAGGAAACTTAAACACCGTCTATATCTATTATGATAATGACTAGTGGTTACTAGTTGGGACTGTGTTGGTGTGTTGAATACGACAAGTGAATAAGAAGGAAACTTAAACACCGTCTACATCTATTATGATAATGACTAGTGGTTACTAGTTGGGACTGTGTTGGTGTGTTGAATACGACAAGTGAATAAGAAGGAAACTTAAACACCGTCTATATCTATTATGATAATGACTAGTGGTTACTAGTTGGGACTGTGTTGGTGTGTTGAATACGACAAGTGAATAAGAAGGAAACTTAAACACCGTCTATATCTATTATGATAATGACTATATAGTGGTTACTAGTTGGGACTGTGCTGGTGTGCTGAATACAACAATTAATTCTTTAAAGTTAAGTGGAGAGTTAGTGCTTATTTTTTCCTGACACATTACTTTAGTTATTTTCTTTTCCCGGTCAAATAATACAAGAGAAATTCGCATAATATAAGACATGTAAATCTCCAATAGTTTTCTTCGTACACACAACTCGCCTGCCGAATTTCCGAGCATGCGCAGTGCGTTTTTCACCCGTGTCGGCAACTCATTGATATTGATCAAGTTGGCGGAAGCTTTGATTGAAACTATTCAGTATTGCTTTCACGACCTCTACTCGACCCGTGTTCTGTAGTGCACATCTTAAAAGTAACTATGGCAACAGTTTCATGACAATTTTTTCTCTCATCTTTTCGTACAAGGATTATATTTTTTATATGATAAACTATTTATACATATACTCACAAAAAACCATATAATATGAGATTTTCTCGAACAACAATGTCTTTTCGCCATTTTCGTATCGTTCTTCCATTGTACGACGTTTCTCTTTCGTGTTGTTCACATATGCCATGTCTTCTCTGCCTTCTGAAATTCACAGGTTCTCCATCGAGAATATTCTCTAACGGTAGCTTCAACGTTTCTTTAAATCCCATCACAAGGTCGACATCAGTGCTGACTTCTTGGATCTGTTCGTCCTTTAATTCAATATTTTGCCAAGCTACTTTCACATTCTTCAACATGTCACCGCTCATAGATTTCTTTTTGGTATTTACCATCGATTTGGAATGTAACGATTGTGCTGACAGGGAGTGATGAAGAGCACCTTGTTTTATGTTTATTGGCAGTACTTGTTGGCCTCGAAATATTCTCCCGAGAAATTCTCTCAACCTCTGAGATTTGCGAAATTTGGGGCGTGTTACATTCATGTTATCATGAAAATTCTCACCTTCCTTCGACATTTTGCCACTGATTTCTCTTGTTAAGCTATGGTTATAAACCCCTCTTCGGTCCAACCCCAATTACTTCCACAACAAGACTGATGTTATTTAGGCTTATCTGTCAGTCCTCAATCGTAACTCTTGGAGACATTAATTAGTTACCTTCAAATCGATGTTTGATATTAATTCAATTGAATGATATCATTCTATTGGCTAACGGGAGAGCAAAGAACCTTAAGGTATCAGGATACGTTTGAGGCCTCTGCGATTACTTTACGCGCGACCAAAATTTCGCGCTGCCTTTTCAATATTATTATATAAAAGTATACATTTTCCGAAAGCTAAATAAACTTAGTTTTTAAAAATAAATTTATAATTTCCTGTTTTGGAACACAAAAAAAGTTATTGGCTTTCTCCGCAAATTTCGAGTGACCAAAATATTGTTTTAAAAACGTACATTGTAGCTCTTTCGGATTACATGGGATCAAACTGAAACTTTGGATTATGACAAATCACAATGCGATCTAAAAAAACGGTGTCTCAGATTTTTGAAATGTTTCTTCATTCAAAAGATATTGTCTATTTTACAATTATGACCACCGAAATTTAAACTTCCGGATTTAACACGTCATTGCGCACGATCTAAAAAAGATATCACAAATCTGAGAAACCGTTTTGAGGCTCATTATCCACAGAGTATGCTAATGTAATTTTGATCGACATAGCAAAAATTCTGATCCTGCGGGAAGTTGTCAAATGAAGTACGGTAGAATTTCATATTTAACCCAATAACTTTTTTTGTGTTTTAAAACAGACAATTAATTATAAATAGATATTCAAAACCTACATTTATTCAGCTTTAAGAAAATGTATACTTTTATGGCAAAATATTGTAAAGCCCGTGTGAAATTTGAGGTAGCGTGTATAGGGGTCCTAATCATATCCTGATACCTTAAAGTTTGCGACATTTAAGAATAACTTTATTTCAAATTTCTCCCCTTGGGTTTGTTTCTTTTTCCTTTTTGCTGTTGTTGTTGCTTTTTGTTTGTTTGTTCGTATTTCCCCCCGCTCAAAACGACACTTTGAATTCAAGAGAGTCACTTTGGTTCTTCCTTCTATACCAACCCTTGGTTTTTCCTCTGTTAGGGGCTGGCCCACAAGGAGCTCCTAGAAACGTGCACTCTCAGCACGTGTAGCACTCGTTTCTAACTATAATTATCATAATTAATTGCACAGAATTAGTAATGCTAATAGAACTGAGTGGAGTGCAATTTATGCTTAAATCGCACAATTTGTAGCCAATCAGATTGCAGGATTTACTAATGATTTCAAAATGGATATAATTAAGAAAAATATTCACAACCAATGGGCTAATCAGAAACGAGAATTAATCAATTGCACACATCCGAGGTCTTTAATTATTATAATAAAATAATAATAATAATAAAACTTTATTAGAAGCATTCCACAAAGTCTCAATGCTTTTACAATCTAAAAATAATAACGTAAATTAACTAATGAATCATGAAAAAAAAAGAAAAAAAATTATATATATATATATATATATATATATATATACAGCTTTTTGCAAAAATTATGGCCGTTTCAAGTATATATAGAAGTATATCAAAAGTATATCAGAAATTATGGGATATCATCGCTGATATTTTTTTCGGGTTGCCTATCACTAGAGCTTTCTGAAAAAAAATATCAGGAATGATATCCCATAATTTCTGATGCATATATATATATATATATATATAGATAGATAGATATATGCACTAGAATAAAAATATTAGTATATAAAAACAATAAAATATGATATAATATAATTCTGAGTGGTTATGGGAAGAAATAAATATACACTACTAACGGACTAGATCTAAAAGTATATACAAAGTAGGAATAATCAACAATCGATCAAAGATTAAAAAGAAATTAAAGAGACTAAAAAGAAAAATTATCATCATTATACAAGGCCAAATAACAAACTGCCCTCTTGAAAACGCACGCCTAGCGGGCGATAATGGATTTTGGCGGGCCGCAAATACGATTTGCAGCCCTGTTGCTCATTTAATAAAAACATTGAAGAAATTTGCTAAAATTTGGCCCAGTATATTGATGATAATGATAATAACATGACTTTTGTCGAGCATATTGTTTATTTGTGGCCCTTGTAGCAACATTTGCACCCTCGCTGCGCTCGGGCGCAAATGATGCTACTCGGGCCACAAATAAACAATATGCCCTCCAAAAGTCATGTTATTGTCCTATTATACCTTGTGATGTGGTTTCAAATGAAAAGATGGAGCAATTTTTTACTTAGGCTCTACACCTTCAATAAGACTATTTTTTAATATTTTTTTTTTAATTTTTATAATTTTTTTTTTGATAGTTATTTACAGTTTAGGAGGAACACACTAGGAATAAGACGTCTTCCTTCAAGCATTAATTAATTTCTCATAGATTCCAGAAAATAATCTGAAGTAATTACCTTCGTCGTAGGTTCCCGTTCATGATCACGTTCCCCGGCTGTCACGCAGCAAGCACTGCAGTTTGTAAGGTTTCGCCAAACAGGCTACCCAAAACAAAAGTTTCATAACTAGACGTAGTTATAGACTTTTTTTCAACTTTCTTTGTAATTAGTTGAGGTTATTTGGGAGATCAAAATCGAGGTCAGTGTGGGGTTAGGAGATTAGAGTGGGAGATGGCCAACTAGCCTTGCTTGTGCCAGCTTTTTTGTCAAGAGTTTGCGATTCTTGTTATATAACGACCCAGAACACGTGTGCAGGCAGGATCCAATTTTGGGCAAGTAATTAACCCTTTTGGCGGTAGTCTGTCAGCTCATCTTCTATGGATTCCTATACACGCTATATAAACTGCACAGAACTTGAATGTTCACAAATCACTCACAAGACAGTGATTTCAAAGAAGACAACTAGGTTTTCAAAGACTGAAAAGTATTCTTGTGAAATGGAGAGCAAGAATGGAGCGTCAGAACCCTCGCTGCTTGAATTGGCTGAGTTTTTCAGGAAAAGAAATCGAGCTATCTTCTATGGAGAAATAGATCTACTGCCTAAAAACGAAGAATTGGATTTAAGAAGGAACAGAAAAGCAACACAGGATGTGGCGCCACCAGAGCACCGTCCGAGAACCATGTTACCAGATTTGATGTGGAGTCCAAACGGAGACTCTGATTTAAGAAGGAACAAAAAAGCGACACATCTGAAACCGCTAGAGCACCGTCCGAGAACCATGAGTCCAAGCGAAGACTTTGATTTAAGAAAGAACAGAAACGCTCCACAGCTGAAACCGCCAGAGCACCGTCCGGGAACCACATCACCAGGTTTGATGTGGAGGCATGATGCCGTAATGGAGTCGAGTGCCATTATGAAAATGAACAGACCATGGCCACGAAGATTGGAGCCTATTAAAATCCAACCCAAAAAGAACAAGAAAAAAGAAGGAAAACCCAAGAAAACCAAAACCAAGAAAAATGAAATATAGACAATATGTTTGAACAGGTTATCGTGCACTAAAAAGAAGGGAAAAATTATTTAACATTATCAATATATACACTAGTTTTGATGATGCTTGTAAATATAGCTCAACCATGCTTTTGAAATTCATCCTGACGAGCACAGGGGCAGATACAGGGGCGATAGATAGATCAGTCTTTGCGGGTGTTAATGATGATCAATAAATATGAATATTGTAAAGAAATTTCTGAATTCTGATGGAGAATAAATATCTTGAAGGAGCTTTGAATAGTATTATCCACCCCCAGCCCCCTTTGTAAAATCCTGGATCCGCCCCTGTAGTGGTTACTAGTTGGTTGGTTGTGTTGGTGTATTGAATACGACAAGTGAATAAGAAGGAAACTTAAACACCGTCTATATCTATTATGATAATGACTAGTGGTTACTAGTTGGGACTGTGTTGGTGTGTTGAATACGACAAGTGAATAAGAAGGAAACTTAAACACCGTCTATATCTATTATGATAATGACTAGTGGTTACTAGTTGGGACTGTGTTGGTGTGTTGAATACGACAAGTGAATAAGAAGGAAACTTAAACACCGTCTATATCTATTATGATAATGACTAGTGGTTACTAGTTGGGACTGTGTTGGTGTGTTGAATACGACAAGTGAATAAGAAGGAAACTTAAACACCGTCTATATCTATTATGATAATGACTAGTGGTTACTAGTTTGGACTGTGTTGGTGTGTTGAATACAACAAGTGAATAAGAAGGAAACTTGAACACCATATCAAACTAGTTCTTAACAATTCTGAGTATTGGAACGTTAAAGCCGTTCGTGGGGAGTTAGTGCTTATTTTTTCCTGACACATTACATTAGTTATTTTCTTTCCCAGGTCAAATAATACAAGAGAAAATCGCATGTAAATCTCCAATGGTTTTCTTCGTTAACACGACTCGCCTGCCGAATTTCCGAGCATAGATTTTTTCTTTTACATTTTTTCTTTTCTTTGAAGTAATTACGTTCGTCGTAGGTTCCCGTTCATGATCACGTTCCCCGGCTGTCACGCAGCAAGCACTGCAGTTTGTAAGGTTTCGCCAAACAGGCTACCCAAAACAAAAGTTTCATAACTAGACTAGTTATGGACTTTTTTTCAACTTTCTTTGTAATTGATTTAGGTTATTTGGGAGATCAAAATCGAGGTCAGTGTGGGGTTAGGAGATTAGAGTGGGAGATGGCCATCTAGCCTTGCTTGTGCCAGCTTTTTTGTCAAGAGTTTGCGATTCTTGTTATATAACGATCAGGAACACGTGTGCATGGACGATCCAATTTTGGGCAAGTAATTAATCCTTTTGGCGGTAGTCTGTCAGCTCATCTTCTATGGATTCCTATACACGCTATATAAACTGCACAGAACTTGAATGTTCACAAATCACTCACAAGACAGTGATTTCAAAGAAGACAACTAGGTTTTCAAAGACTGAAAAGTATTCTTGTGAAATGGAGAGCAAGAATGGAGCGTCAGAACCCTCGCTGCTTGAATTGGCTGAGTTTTTCAGGAAAAGAAATCGAGCTATCTTCTATGGAGAAATAGATCTACTGCCTAAAAACGAAGAATTGGATTTAAGAAGGAACAGAAAAGCGACACAGGATGTGGCGCCACCAGAGCACCGTCCGAGAACCACGTTACCAGATTTGATGTGGAGTCCAAACGAAGACTTTGATTTAAGAAGGAACAAAAAAGCGACACATCTGAAACCGCTAGAGCACCGTCCGAGAACCACGAGTCCAAGCGAAGACTTTGATTTAAGAAAGAACAGAAACGCTCCACAGCTGAAACCGCCAGAGCACCGTCCGGGAACCACATCACCAGGTTTGATGTGGAGGCATGATGCCGTAATGGAGTCGAGTGCCATTATGAAAATGAACAGACCATGGCCACGAAGATTGGAGCCTATTAAAATCCAACCCAAAAAGAACAAGAAAAAAGAAGGAAAACCCAAGAAAACCAAAACCAAGAAAAATGAAATATAGACAATATGTTTGAACAGGTTATCGTGCACTAAAAAGAAGGGAAAAATTATTTAACATTATCAATATATACACTAGTTTTGATGATGCTTGTAAATATAGCTCAACCATGCTTTTGAAATTCATCCTGACGAGCACAGGGGCAGATACAGGGGCGATAAATAGATCAGTCTTTGCTGGTGTTAATGATGATCAATAAATATGAATATTGTAAAGAAATTTCTGAATTCTGATGGAGAATAAATATCTTGAAGGAGCTTTGAATAGTATTATCCACCCCCATCCCCCTTTGTAAAATCCTGGATCCGCCCCTGTAGTGGTTACTAGTTGGTTGGTTGTGTTGGTGTATTGAATACGACAAGTGAATAAGAAGGAAACTTAAACACCGTCTATATCTATTATGATAATGACTAGTGGTTACTAGTTGGGACTGTGTTGGTGTGTTGAATACGACAAGTGAATAAGAAGGAAACTTAAACACCGTCTATATCTATTATGATAATGACTAGTGGTTACTAGTTGGGACTGTGTTGGTGTGTTGAATACGACAAGTGAATAAGAAGGAAACTTAAACACCGTCTATATCTATTATGATAATGACTATATAGTGGTTACTAGTTGGGACTGTGCTGGTGTGCTGAATACAACAATTAATTCTTTAAAGTTAAGTGGAGAGTTAGTGCTTATTTTTTCCTGACACATTACTTTAGTTATTTTCTTTCCCCGGTCAAATAATACAATAGAAATTCGCATAATATAAGACATGTAAATCTCCAATGGTTTTCTTCGTACACACAACTCGCCTGCCGAATTTCCGAGCATGCGCAGTGCGTTTTTCACCCGTGTCGGCAACTCATTAATATTGATCAAGAAGCTTTGGCGGAAGCTTTGATTGAAACTATTATTGCTTTCACGACCTCTACTCTACCCGTGTTCTGTAGTGCACATCTTAAAAGTAACTATGGCAACAGTTTCATGACAATTTTTTCTCTCATCTTTTCGTACAAGGATTATATTTTTTATATGATAAACTATTTATACATATACTCACAAAAAACCATATAATATGAGATTTTCTCGAACAACAATGTCTTTTCGCCATTTTCGTATCGTTCTTCCATTGTACGACGTTTCTCTTTCGTGTTGTTCACATATGCCATGTCTTCTCTGCCTTCTGAAATTCACAGGTTCTCCATCGAGAATATTCTCTAACGGTAGCTTCAACGTTTCTTTAAATCCCATCACAAGGTCGACATCAGTGCTGACTTCTTGGATCTGTTCGTCCTTTACTTCAATATTTTGCCAAGCTACTGTCACATTCTTCAACATATCACTGCTCATAGATTTCTTTTTGGTATTTACCATCGATTTGGAATGTAACGATTGTGCTGACAGGGAGTGATGAAGAGCACTTTGTTTTATGTTTATTGGCAGTACTTGTTGGCCTCGAAATATTCTCCCGAGAAATTCTCTCAACCTCTGAGATTTGCCAAATTTGGGGCGTGTTACATTCATGTTATCATGAAAATTCTCACCTTCCTTCGACATTTTGCCACTGATTTCTCTTGTTAAGCTATGGTTATAAACCCCTCTTCGGTCCGACCCCAATTACTTCCACAACAAGACTGATGTTATTTAGGCTTATCTGTCAGTCCTCAATCGTAACTCTTGGAGACATTAATTAGTTACCTTCAAATCGATGTTTGATATTAATTCAATTGAATGATATCATTCTATTGGCTAACGGGAGAGCAAAGAACCTTAAGGTATCAGGATACGTTTGAGGCCTCTGCGATTACTTTACGCGCGACCAAAATTTCGCGCTGCCTTTTCAATATTATTATATAAAAGTATACATTTTCCGAAAGCTAAATAAACGTAGTTTTTAAAAATAAATTTATAATTTCCTGTTTTGGAACACAAAAAAAGTTATTGGCTTTCTCCGCAAATTTCGAGTGACCAAAATATTGTTTTAAAAACGTACATTGTAGCTCTTTCGGATTACATGGGATCAAACTGAAACTTTGGATTATGACAAATCACAATGCGATCTAAAAAAACGGTGTCTCAGATTTTTGAAATGTTTCTTCATTCAAAAGATATTGTCTATTTTACAATTATGACCACCGAAATTTAAACTTCCGGATTTAACACGTCATTGCGCACGATCTAAAAAAGATATCACAAATCTGAGACACCGTTTTGAAGCTCATTATCCACAGAGTATGCTAATGTAATTTTGATCGACATAGCAAAAATTCTGATCCTGCGGGAAGTTGTCAAATGAAGTACGGTAGAATTTCATATTTAACCCAATAACTTTTTTTGTGTTTTAAAACAGACAATTAATTATAAATAGATATTCAAAACCTACATTTATTCAGCTTTAAGAAAATGTATACTTTTATGGCAAAATATTGTAAAGCCCGTGTGAAATTTGAGGTAGCGTGTATAGGGGTCCTAATCATATCCTGATACCTTAAAGTTTGCGACATTTAAGAACAACTTTATTTCAAATTTCTCCCCTTGGGTTTGTTTCTTATTCCTTTTTGCTGTTGTTGTTGCTTTTTGTTTGTTTGTTCGTATTTTCCCCCGCTCAAAACGACACTTTGAATTCAAGAGAGTCACTTTGGTTCTTCCTTCTATACCAACCCTTGGTTTTTCCTCTGTTAGGGGCTGCACCACAAGGAGCTCCTAGTAACGTGCACTCTCAGCACGTGTAGCACTCGTTTCTAGGTCACACAACCCCACGTAGATACATCCACTGGCACTGATGATTAATTACAACTAGAAACGAAAATTTGTTTAGACGAGCAATTCCATTTCTCCGGCCAGTAGGCTGGGGGCGTTCGTGTTTTGTATCGCTCTCAAACAGTCAGTCACGTTTCACCTGATTACCAACGCGTTTCCATAAAGTATTAACCTTTCAGTCTCATAATTCCTCAGGCAGAGGTATGTACCCAATAACTGAACGTAGCCATATCTGCCTTTGGATTTACTCAGTTATTTCTGTACTCCAAGTCCGCGATCGTCACCAAGTTATAGACAAGTCACGTCCGTGGCTTAGAAGACTAGTCACCCAATTGCAATTAACATTACACCAAGAGAGTATAAAGTAAAAGAGAACATCTCCGTGTCCTATGATAGAGCGGTTTTCGTATGAGTGGGAAATATACGGTACTGACTTACAGCACGTACACCGTACGACATGCCGTAACATTGAAATGGCTTCCCATTGTCTTCCAGTAACTCATCCAATCACAACGCGCAGATACGGTTACGGTATACAAGATACGATACGGTTACAGTACGACAACGAATTTGCCGTATCCGTTCCCCTGGGGGGGGGGGGGGGGGGGGGGGGGGGGGGGATCGGTTCCCACTCATACGAAAACCGCTCTAATCATTTTAAAATACATTTTTAGCTCCGCGCGCAGCCTGAAATTTTTTATCATGCGATTCCTGATTTTAAAAAAATTGATTTTTCGAATTAAAAAAAAAACATTTTTTTACAACCATCACCCCCCGTCGGGGCTCTTCCGTGAGGTTCGCTCCACACACATTACCACTACATTCTATATTTACAACATACAACACTCAACTCACATTTAACATTTAACATTCACAGTTATAATAGACCTACTGTATGTATGGGAGACGTGCTCTCTTACTTCATACTCTCTTGCATTATAAAGATTAAAAGCTATAACTAAGGCACAGTCTATTCATAATTCAAAAAACTATAGTACTAGCTTGCCACCTCCACTAACGGCCACCTCCCAATGTGTGTATTAGTAGTGTTTGCCAAAGTTCAGCGACTGGGTAGACCCCACTCGAATTTTAGTTTTCAAGCCGAATCTGCATGATATTGACTGGGAAGATCTCGCTATTTGTGTTAGGAATGCTTGAAAATCAGTTACAAATGACATTATACAGGATAGGATTCAAACTGTTTGTATACTTACACTGAAGCAAGGTAGTCAGTCAACATGGTGAGCCATTTTTCTTTAGTCATCGGCTTGCGATTTCAAAATGGCCGCCAAACAATCCATGCATGCTTTGCGATCGATTACTGGCTCAGTCCCCAACTCGTTCCTACTTGAACACAGACGCATCCACAGGTAATCCACATTGTCGTTCCCAGACCCTACTTATTAGCTCCCCCCAAGATTTTTCGTTAGAAAGCTGAAAAGGCTCTTGGTACGAGAATGAGGTTATCGACATCCAGGTACCAATAAAAGTTCGTGGAATTTGTAATATATAAAATATATTTGTTTTTCCAGAATGAAATTCGACGACGGTTTGAAGATAAAAATCAGAAGTAAACCGAGCCAAAGAAGAGGCGGCAGGAAAATAAAAATAAAGCTGAAGTGATAAAAGTGTAATAATCAATAATAAATAAAACATGAAAAGAGAAGAAGTGAAATAAAGGCAATTGCATGACGAGGACCCTTGTGTAAAAGACGGCAGGGATGTTGTGGCATCCTTATTAAAGACCATTAAAGTTTGTCATAGGATAGGAGAGGAGAGGAGAGGAGAGGAGAGGAGAGGAGAGGAGAGGAGAGGAGAGGAGAGGAGAGGAGAGGAGAGGTTAGGTTAGGTTAGAATGTACTTTATTGGCATGACCTTGCGAGAGGAGAGGAGAGAGGAGAGAGGAGAGAGGAGAGAGGAGAGAGGAGAGAGGAGAGGTAATTTCATATTTAAAATATCAAACACAGTACGTACCAAGATAATGATGATGCTGAAGTTTATTATTATTATACAGATGAAGTATGTCATGGGTTGGAATCGTTAATTCAAAATACGACAGTACAGAATAAATAGTTCAAAAAAGACCACAGGATGACCATCACAAGTTGGTTATTACTACAGATCCAAAGCGTTTATCATCGATATCAAGTAAGATAGGACCTGGTACTGAGCATAATGACAATTCAATTAACGACATTCCCCTGCACAATTACAACAATTTTCAATATCTCGTGAACTCTTAGCTGCGAGTTGCTCTCGTAACTTGTTTTTTCACTGCCGCAATTCAAACATATAAAAGGTACCAACCGTTTATTTTTGATTAATGGAAGCAAAAAAAGGAAATTTCAACATGTACCTTACAACTTCCGAGTTCACATAACATTGAAATTTCCTATAAATCTAGTGAATAGAATCTGACTTTACAGTGTTTGTTTTGGCAGCCATGATGGTGAGAGGTTTAAAATTTGTTTTTCTGCCATCCAACATGGCTGCCAAGAACGCCATCAGTAAACACATGAAAAATGTAGCAACATCCAATAAGGGTTTCATTATATCTATCTCACGAGCTGAATTCAGTCTATAGTTTATGAGGATTTTGTTGACAAACTTTGTAGTTGTGCAGTTTAAGAGATTTGCAGAGAGAAACAACGATAACTAACTGTAATTCTAGTCTTTGCTAATCTTTCTTTCAAGATCTTTCTTCATTCTCCCATTCACTCTCCCATCCATTCTTATACTAAAGTTTATGCCCAGTACCATACATCTGTTTGTTTTGATGGTTAAAGGTGTCATATTATGTCAGTAACCTAATAATCTAAAAGGCTCCAAAGAACAGTCTTATCAAACAGTAATTGTTTCTTAAAATATCTCTACAGCATAAGTTGAAACTACTCTATCATGAAGTAATTTTTGGCAGTTTTAGCCAAACAAAAACTTACGATAGCCCCCTTCACAGTTCCCTGCACCATCTTGAGGGTAGCTATGCCTTTGCATCGAAGTGAGATGAACGGTGACCTTGCAATGATAGAGACCTTTTTAAACACCTTGGACAATTATTCACATGTCCCTATCATTGTAAGCTTACCATTCCTCTCACTTCGATGCAAAGGCATGGCTACACTTCAAGATGGCGCAGGGAACTGTGAAAGGGGACTATTGCCTTTCTAAAGTTCAAAGGAAAAATGGCAAAAACGTTTGAAGCATTTGTATTTTTCTTGACCTGTTTTTGCATTTGCAAATTCAATCCAGCAATCCTGTTGACCATGAGGTTTTTACCATTTTACCTTTGAACTACAAGAAGTGAAATATTATCTCAGTGTTATTCCATTTTGAATAAAACCAAAAAAATTTGCTCCATGAGTTTTTTCTCTGAAGGTCAAATACTAATGCATCCTATAAAAATGCAATACCCTTCAAAGGGAAGGTGAGTTGAGTTCCTGGAAAAACGCTGAATAAAAAATAAGTTCATAAGCCCAATCTAGAAACAAATTCAACAATAATAATAATAATAATAATATATGAAGTAACTATTAAAAGCAATTTGGCAGCAATTAAAATTAAAATAAAGTAGAAGAGAACTTTAACTAGCATGCAGGAATGAACCCAGGGTTTTTTTTTGAAAGAAGTGCAGGTGTTAATAGGACATTCTATCTATATCACTTTGGGGAAAAAATAAGAGGTACTATCAGTCCTGCACCCCTTCCCTGGCCCCACCCTTGTTTAACACCCCCTAGAGCAAGAAAATCAAGTACAGTGTATAATAGTCCCCTTCGCAGTTCTCTGCGCCATCTTGAAAATTAGCCATGAATTTGCATCAAGGTGAGACCAGCAATGATACAGACATGTGAATAATTGTCCAAGGTGTTAAAAAAGGTCTCTATCATTACAAGTTCACCATTGGTCTCGCTTCGATGCAAAGGCACAGCTAACTATCAAGATGGTGCAGGGAACTGTGAAAGGGACTATTTTAATGGCATGCTGAACTACTTCTATGCCATCACTTATACTACAGGTATATCACCAATGAAACTTGAATTTGTTAACCAACGATTTGAATTTATCATCACTGAGTATCAATACCCATAACATGAGGATTATCTAAGTATACACGAAAATATTGTGTAAACCTGATTCATTGTACTGGAAGAAGGGCAAGAGGTTGGTATAGATTAACTCACAAACAAGACCAAATCTTCTCACCTAAAATATAACTTATTCAAACTGAAATTCTGTGTTTTGCACAAGCATAAGCATAATCTCTTGACTAGCTATTCAGTTTCTTCAGTTCCTTGATAGCCTTATGCACCTCCTGATGCAAGAGCCGTAAGTAAGTATTGCATGTTATGTCATTGTGGCCATGTTGGTGGTCATTTAACAAAGAGTTCACATTGGCATGGCTGCCATGTCTTTGTTATTTCACTCTCTTGTGAATGCTTGCAATCCATCAATTTGGCTCTTTTAGTCTACCTTTCACAACTAAACTTTGTCTGGGATCTTCTGACCCAAAATATAACTTATCCAAACTGAAACTGTGTTTTGCACATGAAATGAAAGCAGTAAGCATAGCCATTCAGTTCTTTTGATCCACCTTCTCACACCAAGCTTCTGGCTTTGTTTCTAATCTTCTTGCCAAAAAATATAAATTATTCAAACTGAAATTCTGTGTTTTGCAAATGACATGAAAGCAGTAAGCACAGCCATTTAGTTCCTTCGCTCTACCTTTTTTAACCTTAACTTTTGGCTTTGTTTTTAATCTATACCAAGTCTCCTAGCTTATCTTCCAGATACATGAAAAGGGTAAAGTTGAGCTTTAAAGTACAAGTACTGACCCCCTACAATACACTTAATAAATTCCCATGAAGAAGCCATACTACATCTACAAAAATATTAAGAGAGTTTGATAGTTCTACTGCAAAATAACTATATATTGCATGTTGTGTGCAGGTAAGAAAAAGTGTATTGAATAATACACGTTTGGTGCTCGAGAGTAATAATGCATCTTAGTTACTGAGCTGTTTACACTTTTTGAATCACTAGCACTGGTCAGTCATGCTTCATGCTAGAAACAATATTGTAACCAATCAAATCAAGATTAATTGTCAAATTTAGCAACTGGAAATTTGGAACTAAGGATTTTAACCCATGAGATAGATACTATTCTTATAGACCCCTTGTGGCATGTCAGAATGCAGCTCAATTTGGAGGACAAAACAATAGGTTTCCAATTCTCAGGAGATTGAAATTCTTTTGTTTTGTCCTCCAAATTGAGCTGCTTTGACATCACGCGCAAGTGGGCTATACAGCTTCAATCCCAAAGCAGCTCAATTTGGAGGACAAAACAATAGAATTCTACTCCTTTGAGTCCTCCAAATTGAGCTGCTTTGGGGTTTAATGCAAAGGGTCTATACATTTTCAGAATGTAACATAAAAAATGATTTGATTTGTGGATACAATTTCCATGTACTAAGACTGACTAATGCTAATAAACCAAAATGTGAACAAACACCTCACTGGAAAATGCCACTATATATTCATTTCTATTGGATGAAAAAACTAAAATTACCAAATTGTCAAACCTTAATTTTCACACTTACTTAGAAAAAAAATTACAAAAACTTTTAAAGACAGCAAAATACTAATAATAATTGTAGAAACACGATGAAAAGCTTAAAAAAGATGCAAACTTCACTACAAATTTTGCCTACATTTTCTACAATTTTTGGTTCAACTTAAAACCCTGCATGCAGGGATCATATCTATTCCTCCACAAACTGAACCCCCCCTCCCCCTACTGTTTTTTGAGTCTACAGGGAAAGAGGTACAAAGTTGGAAGGACCCCAACTTCAAGCCTACGGAGAATAAGATAAGACTTATGCATGCAGAGAAGCAGACTCATAGCACCGAGACAAAACCTGACACATGCAAAAGAATAATAATATAGGTAATAACAATCGTAGGTTATTAAAATGAGATGGACAAACCCCTCCGACTATTTGTGTGCAAGATCAGAATAGTTGAGGGTCGAATGTTGAAGACTTCTTAAAATTTGGGCGGAAGTTGCCTTATTTTTACACACTATAGTTACAAATTTACAGTTCCTTCTGTGCAAAGACAGACATGTATAAGGCTACCTTGGGAGGCTGTTACTATTTTGCGAAAACCCAAACCTTGGAACAGTGCCAAATACTTCAAACTCCACTAATAAGGATTGATGGTCGGAAGGAAAGTGAGGATGAGGCCAACCCAGAATCTTATTTGCCTTGATATACTCTGGAATTACTGATAAGAGTAACCCTAACGGTGAAAGGGTGTCGCCAGTGTAATATACATAATCAATAACCCCCTTAAAATCATACGTTAGATTAGTGTAAGGCATTTGATGTTCACCATCATATGTCTTCTTTAACTTTAGACCATGTGCAAGCTCTGCACATTTCTCACCATTCTTACTGCTGACGTTACTTAACCTTGCTAAAAATCCTTCGTACTGCATTTCCATGAAATCTGAGTGTTCTATGGGTACTCTTCCTTTGTCGAGGAACTCTATCACACCACTGTCTGGTAGCGAGTTGAAGTCACCACATATTACAATTGGGATGGGCTTTGATGTTGTTGTACCATTCTTGCCTACAAAAAAATGGACCCTAGCATACAGTAACTGTTTTATCAATTTTATTTTATAGAAAGAAATTATAAACTAGAAAGAAAAAATCTGTTGTAATTTTCAATGCTGTTTTTTTAACTTCTTTGCAGAATTTCCTGTGTGCACAGATGTGCTCTGTTTACTAATAAAGCACATTTCTCAACCAATCAGAGCTCTATATAATAATATAATAAATACTGATAATAGTATTGTTTCTTTACCTCCATGCGGATGATATCCAGGAACAGCTTCTTTCAAGATCTTTGTTAATTCGTTCATCAACATGACCGTCTGGATCAACTTTACGTCTCGGAATTCAGGATCCCAGTGTATGTGTGCATTGGATACCAGGATTTGCTGACCTCCGTTATAACCCATATAGCCTGACTCTTTTAGCTCCAGCAATGCTGCAATACCTATGTTATCTTTCGTCATCACTCTGTTTAACATATCATCAGATCCCTGCGCATTGGCCATGGCAAGCTGGTTAAACTCAGTCAAGTATTCTTTTACCAACGAAAACCTGTAACAACAACAGGGATCAGTCACGCAAATGTGCGAGGAAACAAAACAATAAAAAACACTTGCATGTGCTGTGCGCAGTTATAACATGCATGTAGGTTGGCAAATCAGCAATAAGAACAGTGGCAATACAGTAGATGACTTGCACTAAAAGGTAACCTGACCCTATCCCAATTAAGACGAGCAGTTGTGAGAAAACAAACACCAGAAATTAATAGAGCACTTTGACATTAGTAAGAGGCAAAGTTTCAGCTCCTAATGTTGACTACTGTATAGGAGAAATGGCATTAAAAATAAGCTGAATATTTTATAAGGTTTTGTATGGGAAAAGTGTTGGGTGGCAAGCTCTTGCCTCCCAGTGAATTTTCCCTTACAAATCCTTATAAAAAAATTAATTTTATATTTAAATCCAATTCTCCCGTTTAACTTTTTAAAAGCTGAAACTACTAATGGCAGGGTGCTCTTTTCATTTCTGTTGTTCATTTTGACACAGCTGTTCATCTTAAGTGGATAGGGTCACGTGACCTGTTAGTGCAAGTCATCTATCAGTTTGCATTTGCATTTCACATGTTAACATTGCTTGCACTGGCATTAGTGTTACTCTTGTAAGCCAAGCTTAGAAAGTACTACTGCGTTACAGCGCGACGCTCAAAAGTATGACCACATTTAATGTATTCGCATACTTCTATGCACAGGATTTTGTACTTTAAACCGACACAATTGATGCAAAGCTGTCTGGTTTTACCAAATAAGGCATGTAAAAGCTCGTTTGGAGCAAACATCCCGTGCATAGAAGTATACGAATATATTAAAAGTGGTCATACTTTTGCGCGTCACGCTGTAAATGTAATGAAAAGATATCTTACTTAGAAGTTCTAAAGAATATAGCACAGCCATCAACGTGTTTTCTTTCATCCTCTGACATTGTCCTTGCTCTTGATTTTGCACTAAATATACCATGATATCCATTCTGTTGTAACTCCGGTAAGAAGAAGTTGTAAAACATTTCTGTTTCTACTTCCTGGAAAAAAGGAAAAAACACAAACTCATCAGAATCTATCTTTCTCTGACTTCTTCTCATCCTCAGGAACCTAAGTATGAAATTCTGTTGTTTGTTCTTGCTATCAGTAACAAGCGACAAAAGTCTTGGGTTCCTGAGGATGGCTTCTTCTTTGCTCTGGTTCAAATGCCTACTTAATCTGTTAGTTACAGGGCTTGAAATAATACACAATTGGAACTTGGCTGGCCAAATCTTCACCTTGCTGGTCATTTTGGACAGTAACTTTGAGCTGGAAACCAGGTATGATCAAGCTAAGACTATTTTGGCCAGTCATCATGACCAGCTACTGACCGGCCGTTATTTCAAGCCCTGAGTTAGCAGTGCCAGTGGTTTATAACTTCACACTGCCTAGCAAGCATTTTCTTATTTCTTTTATAAAATACAAATTAGAGTAGCAGCTATTTTGTTCATGAATAACGAAATAGAAAGTGTGTACATGTGCTGTGTACTCTCATAATGCACACACCCCCAACCAATCAGAATAAGAGATTTATAAGACAGGGCAGGGCTTCTGATAGAATGGGGGGGGAAAAAGTTCAGATTATGCAAGATTTTTTTCCAGATTATGCAGTGAAAATGGCATGTTACTGTATGTGTCAAAAAGAGCAGGAAAAATGGTAAATTATGCAGAAAAAATATGCAGGATGACATCAAAATCTGTGAAAAAAAATAAAAAGCAAAAAAAGCTACTGATACAGAGTTGTAATCACAAAAGAATGCTGTTGTTATGTTTTGATTAGTTACCAGACAGTTGCCTGAACCTGACCCTTTTCATAATGACAAGGTGGCTTCAAAATTTGGTCACCAAAACTAGAGAAAATTTATTATTTCACCAAAATCGAGGAATTTACAAAACATTTTCTTCTTGATTGTTAAGTTTTCTTTAGATTTTTGGAGAATTATGCTGGATTACACAGGATTATGTAAGACTTGTACAATCATGCTGAATGAGGTTGATTATGCAGATCCACATTACATGTAGCTAATTCTGTCAGAAGCCCTGATAAGAGTTATTCTATAAAATGTCATATAAAATGAACTTTATGCATCGCAACCAGGTATTCTGGAATCTAGGCGCGCAATGCATTGTTTGTCACAGCGAAAATTTCCAAGTTTTTTCTATTATCTCTTGTCAAAATTAAACATTTTCTATCAATAACAACGAAATATGTTTTTTTTTCTAAAAGGTATTTGGCAATTCTTTGCACGGATGAGTTTTATTTTATTTATTTTCGAGCAAAATCTGTTATAAATCGAGCCGAAAACTTGGAACTAGGAAACATTGAGCTAGGAACAAAATGTCCGCTGATTGGCTAATTCCTTCGTCCTGAGAGAAGCGAGATCACCTGGAAGCTAGTGTGGGCTGTGTCGGTGTTTCTAATGAAACAATTATGATAAAAAGTTAAATTGTACACCGTAAAATATAAGAAAGATCACTTACTGAGGTTTCGGACGCTAGTCCTTCGTCGGAGTATGATGAAGGACTAGCATCCAAAATGTCAGTAAGTGATCTTTCTTATTTTTTTACGGTGTACAATTTAACTTTTTTATCACAACTGTTTTATGCATCACAAACCTGCAAGCTGACTATGTCTGCTCCATAATGTAAAATCTCCTTCATGATAGCCACCTTCCTGTACTCCCAATCAAGAGCCCAGGAAGGGCAATAACCATACAACTGTCTTGTACAATACTTGTCACACAGGACATTGTAGCTCATAACACTAAAATATCCTAAAATCAACAATGATATTAAACATTTTTAAGCGATTGAAATTACTAATGGTTTAACAAAAATCTTTTTTAGTTTTGACCTACAGATTGGGAATTAGGTACCAATCATTATTTGCTAAAATCAATAAATTTATAAGAAAAACTAGTGATAGAAGATGACGTTAGTGATAGAAGATGAAATGGGGGGGGGGGGGGGGGGGGAGGGGGTAGAAGATTTATGGGGAATCATATCATTACATGTTTTTTTGGACACCTCGCAAGTGAATCAGCTAAATTTTTGACAGGTATCAAAGGGGGATCACTAAGTAGCAACCACTAGAAAGGGAGTTCATAAATGCTTTTTTGGGCATCAGGTTAGATAATCTTCATAATGTTGCAACAAGAATCCTTTCCCCTCCCTCCCTTGGTGATAAATAATGATGGGGAATCTATACATATGGATGGATAATGGTGATTAACCTACCATTTGATTGTCTGTGATTTTCTGTTGTAAGATTAATCCATTGACGATCAGGTGGTCTTTGACAAACTATAGAGAAAACAAGACAAGATTTAATTTTTTATCAATTTAAATTGGTAACTTGTAACTTGTAAATTGTAACTTGTACATGCAGCACAGCAAGCACGTTTGATTGCTTAGTCACCAGCCATGATGAAAAGCCAAAATGACTGACAAGGCAAGGAACTAGCAAGGCAAGGAACTAGCAAGGCAAAGAACTAGCAAGGCAAAGAACAAGCAAGGCAAAGAACTAGCAAGGCAAAGAACTAGCAAGGCAAAGAACTAGCAAGACAAAGAACTAGCAAGGCAAAGAACTAGCAAGACAAAGAACTAGCAAGGCAAAGAACTAGCAAGGCAAAGAACTAGCAAGACACAGAACTAGCAAGGCAAAGAACTAGCAAGGCAAAGAACTAGCAAGGCAAAGAACTAGCAAGACACAGAACTAGCAAGGCAAAGAACTAGCAAGGCAAAGAACTAGCAAGGCAAAGAACTAGTTCTGGCAGGACATTGGGGTCAATGTTTGACCAAACAGACTTTTTTTACCAATACATTAGCCATCTTGAATTCTATTGTTTTAGTACATGTGAGACATCATTGGATGTTGAGGGGCAATTACTGGAAAACTTATTGTATGCACAGCTGTCAGGGTGTCTTTTTATATAATTTAATGTTATCCAATGAGAAACACATCTAAAAAACCAATTGAATTTTCTGGTAGTTGGAGCAATGTGTGAAACACCAAAGCATAAAATTATTCGACAAAGTAACCCAGTCACTCTATGCTTTATAAGTATTTCCATGTTTGCCCTCTTGGCATCCAATAATTTAAGATGGCTGTTGTATTGGTAAAAAAAGGCCTGTTTGAAGCAGATAATGAGATTCAAAGACTTTTATCAGCTGATTGAAATCCTAGCAATTGTGCAGCCAATATATAACATTGTCCAGTAGTTGCCTTATTTTCATTACTAAGTAATGATGATTATCTAGGATAAGCTCTATTTGAACATATAATTCTTGAATTGTAGTTTTGCTTTTTAATTTGTTGAAGATAATTGTCGAGAACTTGTCTCAATTAGCAGATCAGAATGTTAAAAACACTTGAAGATTAAACCCTTATCTCGCTACAGCAATATAAATAACTTCATATGGAGTAAAAATAGAAAATGATACCCGGTAGACCATTTAATTTGTAATTCTTTTAAATAAATAAAATAACAATTATCATTAATAATAATACTATTTATCAACTTATATAGCGCCAAAATCAATATACATTTTCATCAGCGAATATAAAATAAATGGGAATTAATAAATGGGAATTCACCTTTTCGGCGCTAGGCTTTCACGTGGTGAATCGTGTTACGGTCACCAAAAAGTTCGGACATTGTTGTTGAATTGCCACACAATCGTACTAACTTTTATACAATTTATTGACTTGATTTGTTTCTTCTGTTCTCAAATTTTTATCAAAACTTCTTTAGAAATAAATTATTTAGATAGTTTCACTAAGATTTTGAGAACAGAATTAACAAATTAAGTAGATAAATTGTATAAAAGTTAGTACGATCGTGTGGCAATTCAACAACAATGTCCGAACTTTTTGGTGACCGTAACATGATCCACCACGTGAAAGCCTAGCGCCGAAAAGGTGAATTAAACAGAGTAGCTATTCATCTACTGTAATTCCAATTGGGATTTAGAAGTCGATTTTTGTAGAGGGAGGAAAACGGGAGAACCTAGAGAAAAACACTTGAAGCACAGGAAAGAACCAATAAGCAAAGTTGAAGTCTTAAAAGAATATTTTGATTGGTTGAGGCATATTGTTGTGTCGGAGTAGAACTGTATTATGTTATAGATAAACCATAACTGTATGTCTTGATAGACATATCAAAACAGTGGGAAGCCATTTCCATGTTATTGCATGCCTAGCATGCATATACATACTTTAGGCCACTACCACTAAACTAAACTGTCGATCCCAATATAACTTATTGCTATTTCTAGAAACTTCAAAGTTATCGATAGCCTGAAGCAGCCTCAAGGCTGGTCTTAGTCAGGGCATGGCTAACTCACAGATGAAACCCTGAAACAAACTCAAGGCTGGTCTAAGTCAGGGCATGGCTAACTCACAGATGAAACCCTGAAACAACCTCTGGGCTGATCTAAGTCAGGGCATGGCTAACTCACAGATGAAACCCTGAAACAACCTCTGGGCTGATCTAAGTCAGGGTATGGCTAACTCACAGATCCAACCCTGAAACAACCTCTGGGCTGGTCTAAGTCAGGGCATGGCTAACTCACAGATCCAACCCTGAAACAACCTCTGGGCTGGTCTAAGTCAGGGCACGGCTAACTCACAGATGAAACCTGTTTAAAAACAACCTAGACCTGGGTACTTGATCTAAACCAGGACATGCCTAACTCATAGATCGAACTGGGATTTAGCATGTTAGGTTTTGCGGAGGAAAAAACTGGAGAGCCAGCAGAAAAACTCTCGACTCAAGGGAAGGACCCAGCCATTATTTTGAACCCTGGGGCCTCTACTCACAAACTATAACAAACTATAATCACATGTGCCTACTACCACTATACCTTAGTATAATTTCTTTCTTTACTTATGACACTTGAATAGGTGAATTATAGATGCAAGTAAAATGAAGAATCTTGTTCTCACACAGATAAAAATGGAATTTTTTTTACATCTACTACAGCTAATCAAATTTCTTTTTAAAAATTCCTGAAAATCTAAAGGCCCTGTTAGATGTTAAAATTTTTATCAGCTGAAATTTGCATGCAACAGTGTTGCAAGATAAGTTTCTTCACTGGGGTGTTATATGGAGCAGTTTCATCCAGAAACCTTTTGGTTGCACAAGTAGAAAGCAGTTCTACTCTTCGTGAAACTTTCTCGCAACGAAAGTTTCTGAAAGCTTGAGTGTTATACTGTGCAATTCACTCTAAAACTTGTCTCGCAAGACTGATGCACACACAAGTTTAAGCTAAGAGTTTCAAAGTGTGACAGGGCCTTAAGGTTTTGAATTATTTGAAGGATATTATATTCGTATAGTAATCAATTTCCTATTCAAGTAATTGAGACAGTCAATTGTTATTATCATTCAAATTGTTTTTTCCGTCATTTTGATTGGCCAAGAGAACTGCAAATAACTGCCTACAAATAATGGTTTGCTCATGCGCATTATGGTGTAAAGCCGTTTTGCTGCAAATAATGTTCTGCTCATGCGTAGTAATGTTGCATTTGTTAACATGCCACTCACTTCCCCGACCTGTCAGAAAATGACTTGGCATGTTTGATAGAAAACAAAAACAGCAAAAACACAACAAAATAATTTGAATGATAAAACAATTATTAAACTCGGTTATCACAAAATATCATGATCTGCCTTTGGCATCAGCAAATAATAAATTGCTTGCTCGCCAATGACAAATCAGGATATTTTGCTCAACCTCATTCATAATTGTTTATTGTCCAGCATTTGTCTGATTCACAAGGGTTTTATAATACCACGATTTGTACCACCGAATCGAAATATGGCGACTAATTTGAATAACTATTGTTCTGGACTGACTAACCTCATGCTCATGTGGAAACATAACAGCATTTTTACATGTATGAGAGGCCAGTCAGTCCAGAACAATTGTTATTCAAATTGGTCACCATATTTCGATTTGTTGTATAAAGAGATTTGAAATGCTTTTAAAACTTTACATTGCCAAAGGGTATGAGATATATGGCAAATCTCTTTATCCCAAAAAATGCTTTTTTTGTTTTGAAAGACCTCAGAATTTCCTTACTTTTCTTCTTTTTATTGTTCATGCTAATCTTTGTGTAAGAAACTGGAGATTAAAATTTTGCAGTATAAAATCATTGGTAAAATAAAATCCCACAATAAAAAATATCAGGTAACATTCTTTGAATCAATTGTCTGCTACTTTGTGAGACAGTTAGCATGGGTAAAAAAAATCCTAAAAAAAACAATGGATATTTTGTCCAGCATGTTGGCCTTTCGAAGTCCTAGGTCGACTTTTTTAATACAATTTCAAGGATTCTTTAATGGAGTCTACATGCATTTCCGGTTTGAAAAATAAAAAAACTGCTAGTTCAGAAATATTCAAAAGCCCTTAAAACGGAGAAAAAGATAAAGTTCCTGTATAGCTTTTACTTAATACTGATTACAATAAAGTTATCTCAAAGTCAAATCATTAATTGTTTGTGATATATGTGTGTGTTTGTTCGTCCGTGCATACAAAATGAGTTTCACTTTCGTCGACTCTCTCCGTTTCGATCCGAAAATACCCCATAAAATTAAACTCAATTTGGACAAAAATTTGTGCAAGAGTAATTAATTTAGATATGTTATGGGTAAAGCTGCACAATGCTGTAGGAATCAATAGGATTGGTTAAAATATTCAAAGTTATTTATGCGAGCGATGCAGTCGTCCTTTGAATAAGAAAACCGCGTGCCTCTCACACAAAGAAATTTGCGTTGTGCTTTGCTCAATAAAAAACCAAAGATACCCATCAAAATACCTAGTTTCCAGCTCATAAAACTCCGAATTATAGTTTATGAACTCTCTTATGCATTAGTTTAGCAATAATGAAGCAAACTGGAAATTTTTGTTGGGGTATAAATGTCCACCATGACAATACAAATTTAGAGTTGACACCACAAGTTTGGTTTACAATCTACTTACCTTCTAAATGATCCAACATATAGGTTAACAACTTAGATGTTCCATTGACCTCTGCATATAGATTTAATACTAGTTGAGGCAAGGGATTCCCACTCAGTCCAAGGGTTTGCAACTGGAAAAGTTTGCCAAGCTCGTTGGGCAAATTTCGGAGGCCATTATTGCATAGAAGGAGCTCACGTAATGTGACCATATCTCCAATTTCTGCGGGCAAACTTCGCAGTTTGTTGGACGACACATCTAAATGTCTTAGGTTTGTAAGCTTAGCAATATCAGGGGGAATTCTAGTGAGATGATTGTCGTTCAAAAATAATGCAGTAAGAAACTCCAGCTGCCACAAGCTCGGGCTCAAATTACGGATTGGAGCCGTAATTTCGAGTTCAGTCCAATGCGATTTCTTTCCCGCCGCCACATCTTCAGAGCTCATAATAGCATAGTTCCTCCGATATCCGTTATTTTCATGCTTTTCCTTCGGCATCGCTGAAAATCATAACTTTGTAGGACGAAAAGAGGGGAGAACAAACATGGCGGACATGATATTTCACACAGCACGAACACAATACTATGAAATGGCAAGTGACGTCATGCTACCTCGAAAAAATTTGCATAAAATCGATTCCTTCGGTGACGTCATCTGCAATATCGTCTGACAAGCGAACACGTTGGCCGGTTTATAAATTTTTATCAAAATATTAAAGTCCAATTTTAGGGAAACTAGTCCAATTTTACTCAAAGCAACGCGAGGAAATTCTTGCTCCTTAGGTTATGAAGGATCGTGGTATACCTGTGGCACACGGAGTCCGAGTGAAGGGTGATAAAATGGGGGCCTGGAATCAGTGACAGATTGTGGACAGATTTCTCTTTCTTGTAGCCTGAAAAAGGTTCACATTTCTAAGCATTTTCCTTTCCGTGATTTTTTTTTCCTTCAAAATAAGTTTACTTTTTCAGCTTTCTGCTTTCATGTGAATTTCTAGGAAAAAGTGTACTTTTATGAAATTTCTGGAAAAAGGAACACATTTTCAGCTTTCTACTTTTCAAGAACAGTAACAAGACAAAAAAAATTAAGAAGATTTAGGAAATGTGTCGAAGCAAAATTACTTATAATTCCCAACCTTCTTATCAAAATTAAAGGGCGTCGTTTATACATAATAATAATAATAATAATAATAATAATAATGATAATAATAATAATAATAATAATAATAATAATAAATCTTTATTTAATGTAGATATCAAATACAGCAGAATATAGTGAGCTGGTTTTCAATTTGGCCCACAAAAGTTATAACTATTAAAGTATGTAATTAATTAATTAATTAGTTATAATAATTAAATATAATATGGAACTCTCTGCCTCATTATATCACTAATTCTACTTCTTTATCTCTCTTCAAATAATCCTTCCTCCAATTATATAATAATACATAATTTATATAAGCTTAAATTAAACTTGTTCGTCTCTAATTATCTAATTATGATCTAATTATACATCTTATTATGATTTAAACCTATAAAACTCTCTAAAAATCTGAAACTTCTATCGTCTGTGGGATGCTTCTGCCTCAAAACCCTTTTGGTTTCTAGACCTCCTCGCCATGAAATCATATTTTGTCCTTGAAATTATTATCCTATTATTTATTACCTAGCCAGCCTACACAGGATCCGGATATTCGTACTTGTACTAATAATTTTGTTATACAACATTTGATGTAAATCATATTCTATTTTTCTTTATTTTAAAAAATTGTAAAATTTATGTTGATGGCGAAATAAATTTCAAATTCTTGAATTCAAATTTAACTAGTGAGTGATAAGAATGAGACTTACGTTTTTTAGACCTTTTCACCGATACGGCGGCCATCTTGGATTCTATTGCCATCTTGTAATTTATGCCCGTCAAAGCCATCGTCATTCGAATTCGAATTCGCTCGCAAGAAATTGATTTCCAAATGGAAGAAGAGCCGTATTTCATATTGAATTTTATCCCACACCATAGAAAATACAGCCAATCAGAAAGCAGGGAAGCCGTTATATATTCGTCGGTATTTCACTCTTCCTTCCCATCACGCACTGCGCGTTGAATCTACGCATTTGTATTTTCTATGGTGTGGGATAAACTCGTCACTTGTATTTTCTTTGTATACACAATCGCCTAAAGGCTCGTGTGTATACTAGAAACTACAAGTGACTCGTGGGATATTCCACGGTAAGCCACTCAAAACCATTGTATAACTAGTATGTATTTAGATCTCAATGACGCGTGTCTTCGTATGGGTATGTATTGAAACGCTCTACTAATCACACTTATCAGTATAAAGGAATTAACACCAAGCGTTTGTTCTTAAAAAGATCTAAATGTGCAAAAGAAATGATGAGATTCAGATTGAGGGTACTTTTAATGGTACTGAAGGCGAATTAACGATCCTGCGGTTAAGTATTACTGAAGTAACGAACATCGCGCGGTCGTGTTGCTGTTGTTACAACCAGAACCAAGTTACTGGAATAAGTACAAATCGGTTATTCAAACCCTTTGACCTTTGAAGTAAAACTTAATTTTAGCCCCAAAGGATAACAAATACAAGATAAGTAAACAAGTATAATGTTCGTTTGATTCAAATAATCGGGGTAAACTATAGAAATCAGACCAATTTAGGTGTCCTAGTGCCCCTGACTTGGAAAAATGATAAAGAAACATTGTCAGAGGAATTTTTAGAGCCGGAGCCACAAAAACTTTGGTCAAACAGAACTGGAACATATACGTACTAGATTCGAATATCAACGAACCGTTCGAAGTGAGTACAAAGCTTGGTAGAAGGTCAGACTGAATGACGTTGTAAAAATGCAAGGATATATTCAAGCACAGTGGCGGATCCAGAATTTTACAAAGGGGGGTTCCCTTTCGTCTTCACTCTTTCAACAACTGATACGTAAAACTTCATTGCAGGACGCATTCTCATTATTTGTTTTTCAAAGGGTCTGATGCTCAAAGGGGGTTCCGTGGAACCCATGGAACCCCCTCTGGATCCGCCGCTGAAGCAAATGTAAATGTATGTAAGAATATGTCCAAGCAAAAACAGGTATTCGGACCCAAGCTAAGGAATGAGGGAGGGTTGTAGGGGAGAGGAGAGAGGTTTTTTAAGAGATGTGTAATTTCCTTAACGACTGTGTAACGAATGGTATGATACATACACAACGGAGGAAAGATTATTTGTGAGTGAAGGCAACGTTTCGAAACATGAACTCATTTTTCGCGGCGGCGTGGGGAAGTTAAGGAACAACAGAAAAGTACGATAACATGTAACATTTACGTAGCCTATAATCACGATACTCCAACAGACCAATTAAGTCATAGTAACTGAAAAGCGAGCAGACGACGTCCGAACAATGTAGACTTTTCAACGATTGCATGTCTTTCAAGTTGTTATGTTTTCGATCTCTGAACCAATCAAAACTCATTGTAGTCCGGTCTGTTAACAAGAAAAAAGGCCGAGATCGTTACAACTAAATTACGTCAAGCACCAAACTTGACATAGAGATCCTGGAGATTTATTTTAATTCAGAATTTACTTTATTTTATATATTTTATTTATTTTATATATATGTATTTTTGTTTTTACACATTTATTGGGTTCATAAGAATAAAAAGATTACAAATGCTATCTGCGCTACCCAATCGCACAGGGAGCCCACAGCCACTGGTAGAATCAGTAATTAGAATAAAATCTATGATGCGTAAATGCACGTGCTAGCTCCCGCACGAGCTTGGCGCCTGATTGGTTGCAGTTCAAGTCTGAATAAATTATCAGCTGCTGACGTAACAGACAATGATTTCTTACTGATGTGCTAAATGAGGACCCGATGAAAGAACTTTCAAATTCAAGGTAATTCCCATACCCATAGTTTATAGTTTAATCGACTCCAGACTTAAAAGGGGATGTCAGCAAAAATCGAATATACGCCGGCAACAGCCAGAAGTTCGATTTCACTCATATTTTGGTATTAGGTAGGGCAATATGCGAGATATACTACTTTATATTTCATTTGTCGAAATATCGCTCCATTTCCGAGAAAAACGAATTTGTCAATAATTGACCCTTGGAGAGAGCCAAAATGTACTTCAACTTATGTTTGATTCTTAAAAAAACTGTTTTATATTTAACAAATACTTATGGTTGTTTTATATTCAACAATTGTTTATATCAGGCTATGTGAACACAGCATAACGTTTTCTATTTGTTTTATAGAACATTGAAGTTTCCGTGTTTACATAGCCCCATGTAAACACGGCAATCAGCCAATCAGAGCGCGCGTTGTATCAGAACTATTTTATAAAATGTTTTATAGCTGAAATTTAATTGTCTTCCAATAAATTCATAACGGAGAAAAAAAATTATTTACCAGGGTACTTTTACGCCTTGTGAAAAGTAAAGAATTTTCAAAAGACTCTGAAAAGCTTAATATCTTAGTATCTTCTAGGTAAAGTATTTGCGACCAGGCCTGCATGCAATCCCTCCAAAGTTGTTAGCCTTTTGTAAGCCTTTAGCCCGTGCATTTTTACAATGCGTCATTGTGCGAGAATATAAACAAACCGGAGGGAAACCCAACAACTCTCGTTCGCTTCTTCAGTAAATTTAAAAGAATTCAAAAGAAGACAAGTGTTGAAAAGCTTGCAGCTACTGAAACATTTGCATTATGTATTTCTATTTGTATCAAGATATTCGCAAGCTTTCTATTTCTAGAATTAAAGTGATAACTGTTAAAAAATACTGTTTGAATATGTTAATTCATGGAACATGTTATAAAGCGGCCAGTCAAAATAAGGCATTCCGTATAATATTCACAGAAGTTTAGCATTATATGAACATGTAACTAGTATTAGAATTTAGTTAAGTTCCCTTCAAATGCCAAGGGAGCTCGCTGCATCGAATAGGACTCTCCACATTTCAGTTTTATTATTGAGTATTATGAGAATTCATATCAGCTGAATTATTTGTCAGCAACTCAAACTTACTCGATTACAGCAGCACAACTCGCGTCGCTAGAACTCTTAGAGGAATCCAAATCCTGTCAAAATGATTTACCATGGCTAATATTGAGATGCTACGGCTAAAACTTCGTTTTAGTTTTTCTATAAATTCGTGTTCACGAGCTTCTTTGACAAAGTAAAACCCGCATCCAATTATCAAATCAAGGGAGGGGAGCCTGAACATTTTCTCTAATCTCGTTCTAGCTCTCGAATTTGAAAGAAAAAATAATTTTATTGATAATAACTTTTCCGTATTTTAGAAACACTGGATCCTGCGTTTGTAATGAGAGAAATTTGAATTCTAGTTCCAATTTTGTTTATACCGAAAAACATTTGCCGTGTCCTACCCTACTAAGGCAGTCATTGGTGCGCAATTTTTCCCCGTCATGGGTTATGCTAACAACTTGAGCTTGTTAGCTTCGCGCTGATTGGCTAGTTACATTTTCTTGTATCACCTAGCTTTAACATCAAAAGCGAGTTATGAGGGTATAACAGCATTTTAAAAAAGCTTTACTCATTATTATATCACTAATTCTACTTCTTTGTCTCTCTTCAAATAATCCTTCCCCCAATTATATAATAATACACAATTTATATAAGCTTAAATTAAACTTATTCGCCTCTAATTATCTAATTATGACTATCTAATGTTTCTAATGTTTCTGCCTCAAAACCAGTTTGGTCTCTAGAACTCCTCGCCATGAAATCATATTTTGTCCTTGTAAATTATTATTCTATTAGTATTAACTAGCCAGCCTACACAGGATATTCGTACTTGTACTAAGAATTTGGTTATATAACATTTGATGCAAATCATATTCTGTTATTCTTTATTAAAAAAAAAAATTGTAAAATTTATGTTGATGGCGAAATTAATTTCAAATTCTTGAATTCAAATTCAACTGAGTGAGTGATAAGAATGAGACTTACTTAGTTTAGACCTTTTTACCGATACGGCGGCCATCTTGGATTCTATTGTTTTAAGGAGTAAGACATTATAGACCTTGGTCCAAAATGGCGCACGGCCGAGTGAGTTACATGAAAACAAGTCATATCTAGGGCCAAATACAAAAACATAATATGGTGTCTATGTAAAGTATACACTCATTCGGTCTTTTTTTTATCTTCTTACGTTCAGGAACATAGCAATTTTTCGGCAACAAATTATATCAAAACACTGTAAATTTAGCCCTGGACGCCACGATAAACACGAGAAAAGTTTAAGAAGTTTTCACGAAGTGATTTGATATCTTGGGAAAAAAACATAAAAAGGATGTGATAGCGCAGCGCGGCTATTACGTCACAGATTTTGGAAATCGGACTCAAAAGTCAAACAGCAGTGACAGTTCCTCAAGGTTTACACGTTATGTGCACAGTTTTGGATCGTGCAAGCGCTACTTCAAAAAAAAAACACTGGATTTGGTCAGATGTTTTTGCCGCATTCTACATCAAATCAAACGACTTTGCTTGGGTAAGTTTTATGGCTTAGTTGTTATTTGAGGGACGATTGTTTAGGAACCTTTCCTAAATAGAATCAGGTTGCTTCCCGGTCGTGGCCCAGCGCGACAGCGCGCGCGGAAAAAAGTCTTTTATTCCTTGATTGATAGGACCCGCGAGGGAAACAGTGTGTTTTGTGGCCCCGAGACGATAATCTTTCCCGAGGCGAAGCTTCGCTCATCGGCCAAATGTTTTTTTCGGACTATTTCTAATCCTCGGACATTATCAGCCGATATATCTCAGCCGCCAGAAGGGGTTTGTTTACTAAATGTTTTCCTTCATGTGGTTAGCTTGTGCTTTAGCAAAAAAATCTTTTCTGAGGACTTAATCCAGCATTTCGCAAGATATTTCCTCAACATTTACTTGCCATATCCTTCGCCTCAGAACACAATTCTAGCTGGAAAGTGTATGTCTTTGGGTTGAATTGGATAGAAAGTTTTAGTTTATAACAAATTGTTCAAGAGTACTTGTAAACAAAAAGCTTAGCTAGTCAGGAATGTCAGACAATGCCGAGAAGTTCAGCAATAAGTTGGCACTTTACAGGCATATTTTGTGCCCGGCTTTTGTGTCTTTATATCTAAAAAAACAAGACTTTATTAACAGTATAAATGATTAAAACTAATCTTGAAACTGACAGAAATTGCCCATTCTATGCAGAATTTAGAATTAAAATGTATGGTAGAAAAATTTTTATTTGTGGGCTGTCAATCAAAAACCATGTCTTGAAATAGAAATAGAGCATAGGTTTTACGAGTGAATCAGCCAACGAGAGCGCGCGTTTTATCTAAGCCATATCATAATATCATTTATCATATGACCGTATTTCACTGTACGCGTGATTCTAAGAAAAACCTTTGGGGAAAATGTCGTCAGCAAAAAAAATACGCTTTTCCGAAAAGTGTAATAATTTCCCGTTCGGACTCGCCGTTCGGACTCGCTGCTCATTTTGATTCGCATTTATTAAAAACGCTTTGAAATCGATTTTTTATATGTGGTCATATGATAAAATGCTTATTGACTGAGTTAAGGACGGTCCGAACGGGAAAATATTTGGCTCTCGGTCCTTGGCACGGAACTCGCTGCGCTCGTTCCGTACTTCAGGACCTCGAGCCAAATATTTTCCCGTTCGGACCTCCTACTCAGTCAATAAGTACATAATATTAGAAAAACCTACTAATGGTCTATCACCAATCGAGCCCTGTGATTGGCTGAGCTACTAGGGGTCTATTAGTGATAGACCTCTAGTAGCGAAAAGCGCCGGTTTTGAAAACCAAAAAAAAAAAATATTTGAAGCAAAATCCAAAACTTTTTGCATCCTTTTATTGGACCGATTAGTAGGTTTTTACTAAAACAATTAGACCTCTCGCCCTCATGGCCTACGAGTCAATGGCCCATTCGGCCTTCGGCCTCATAGGCTATTGACTCGTAGACCATTCGGACTCGAGGACTAATTGTTAAATATATAATATGCTCCTCTCCGTAGTCTTCCCACAATCCCTTATGATCCCAGCGCGAGCTCGAGGTCAGGGTAAAATTTGCATATTTTTTATATGTGAAGACTACGGAAAGGAGCATAAGGCATCCCATAATCGCCTTTATTTGCTATAGAGGTCATAGAGGAATTTCCTTTTTTTCCCCAGCTTGGTCTTTAGTTACTTGTCTTTACACCTTTCCTTATAGCTTGTAACGAAGATTGTAGTATTCGAATTATTATAATGTTCGAACTCTGTTAAAACTGTATCGTTCTATGCTGTTTTACGACCTCTTAGCCAAGCTTGTCTTCAAAAGCATGTAACTTCTTTGAGAAAGATTGGCATTCTTTGTAAAGCCCAAAGTATTTAATTCTGGTGTATTTCTATAATAATGATAATAATAATAATAATAATAATAATAATAATGATAATAATAATAATATAATATATTTATATAGCGCCATTTCCAGTAGTTCAATGGCGCTGCGCTAGAGACAGTAAGAAATGGTAAATTATTTACAAAATTCAGTAGAGCAGAGTCAAAAGAAAAACCTGTGGCACAGGGCTGCCAAGAAATCGGCGCTCACTGTCCAAGATTTCGCATTGTCAAAGTTACGAGTTTTGCAGCGAGATGGGGAGGTAGAAAGTTTTAGTGAACTCGGCTAGTTCTGGAAAGATATAGTAGAGTCTTGTTTTGAAGAGTGAGTGACTGGCTAGGAGATATAATAAAACGATTACCAAGGTGTAGATTAGAGCGTGTTTCACCATCATGAGAAAAGTTCCAAATGAGCGTTGACAGTTGTTTTTGATAAGGAAGTTGAAGAGTTCTGAAGAGTTATAAGTCTGTAAAAGGATCTAGTCGGCCAATACGGTGGAGGAGAAGAATGAAAGTGCAGCGAAAAGTATTTTACTGACAACTCTTTTCCAATAAGTTGTATATAGCAAGTTGTGCACACCATGCGCGCGCTATATCTGTTGGTAGATCGAGTTCTTAGCGCGCGCAGTGGCAGTTGAATGAGAAAGTCGTTATATGATGCAATCCACTTGATGGCGTATCCAAACAGCTCCAAACCGTTTTTTACCAAGTTTAAATAAAATGTTTGAAGATTTGGGAATAATCCTCAAATTTTGGCATCTTGTTTGAATATTTTCTCAGTACTTCCTCACACAAACAAACCTTGGATGCTTAGCCACGATGTGGAGTTAAGGAGCAGACCAAAGGTAATTTAAAAAAGCAAAAAACATGGGTAGCGGGAGAAAAAGGTGCCCCCGCCAACCCGCGCGAAAAAAAACCGAGTTTCTTTGTTTTCCGTGTTTTTTCTTTTCTTTTTTAACGTTTTTCCCTTCTGCTGGACGAATATCACTTCGGACGGGGGATATCGCCTGATACCCGTCCTGCACGTGACCCATTTGAACCAATGACAGCGCGAAAATTCATCGTTGGGTTATAACAAACAATAGACCATTTTCGAGATGCACGAGGGCTTTCAAAAATATCTATTAAAAAACTTAAAACTTCCACGGGCTTTAGTCAAATTCTAAAAAATAAATTACACGCTATCGAAGCAGAGGTTGAGCGACGACGACCGTGACATGGTCTATTTAACAATTAGAAGACGAACTCGAGATTTCTATCGGCTGATAGTTGACGAGGGGCTCCGGCCCCGAGTCAACTATCAAAGCCGATAGAAATCGAGAGTGAGTCTTCTAATTGTTTTAGTAAAATTCTCAACGAAACTATACAATTGCAAACACAAAAATCGCGAAGGGAAAGCCGCCATTTTTTTCAAAACAAAGCCGGCTTTCTCTACCCACTATCTATCGGCTGATAGATAGTGAGTACGTTAGCCAATCAGAATGCAGGATTTGCAATAGTATAGTAGTAGAATTTTACTAAATTAGCTTAGACACATATGATAGATTAGATATGGGTCTATTGTTTTCATGATATATCAGTTCTTCAATATGTTCAAGTATTTTTCAAGTCTGGAGCTTGCTAGTTTACACATATCATGTCGACGTTTTACGAAATATTAGTTAACATTAATGAATTTACCTTCTATGAAGTGTTTTCTACGGAACTGAAATGTTATTCTTGCAGTGTAATCAGGTTTTTCTGGTCTACAGACCACTTTAATTTTCTCTCACTTAGGTTTCACTCACGAAAATTCATCGTAAGCTTAAGCTTAAATCTTGTTTCCGCACTAAATCAGTCTTTAGCAAGTCACTAATTAAAGTCGAAAAATTGTTTTCTTTCACTTTAAGACAGATATGACTTCGATTAAACGTACTTTTCGCTTTGCAAAAATAAGAAAAATATACTTCATGATCCATGCATCTTTGACTACATCATTGCGATTTTTTCTGTGCATTTGCGAGTAAACAAAGCGCGCGGGAACCCTGTGGTGGTAAATGCCGTAAGTACGACCAAACTCGAATACGGACTATAGACGGATCTTTACTGACGTCAATGTTTACATTTTGCTTCATTAGCATAGGAATTTCACTTTTTAGCCAAATTTACACCAAAACTGTTTTGAATATCGAAAGAGCATTATAAAATTATCTTATTTTTTAAAAATTTGAGCTTCACAAAAAAATTCAGTTCAACCGTTGAGATCAATGAATGATTAACATGTACACCTATGCCAAAAGCCAGTGAAAAATAAAGAAAAGCAGTAATTGTGCATCAGAATAAGACTATTTTGATCCAACTGATGAATGGGCGACGAAAGACGTCAAATTTAGCCTAAATATTTGATATCCATATTCCTCTTCTGGTGCTCCAAAATATTTATAAATTTGCACAAAAATGCATTGGTTTCAACAATTGCACGTTAAGTTTTCAATCGATGTTGTTTATGGTAATTTTTTAAAGCTTAGAAGAGCATTCGGTGAAAAGTGACCTAAACCTGCTCGCCGACGCTCTCAGGCGACGTGTCGAATTCTTTCTGTCAAATCCTGCATAATTTAACGCATGCGCATACTGAGTGTCCCGGTTGAACGATGCGGATATATCACCAGTTTTTTTCACTCAAATGCAGCAAATACTCTAGAAGCCATCTCTTCTCTTCTTCCTGTTATTTTCAAGTTACTTTTTCTCAAAAGATTTAAAAGGTATCGACTTTTCACGTAGCGATCTGATCGCTTTGATCGGTCATGTTGGTCAAGGTATTTGTTGCATTTTTTAAAAAGATACAACTTTTTTATGACTTTAATGACTGTAACCAATTTCTAAGCTAGTTGTTACTTTAACACCTGAAATTCCGAAGGTTTTCTCTAGCTAAAGCAGCTTTGATTTGAAGAATAAAATCGAGTACTACATTTATGCCCGATTGAACTTTGGACCCTATTCCACAAAGCAACGAGACCTGACATTCGCGATCGGTTTATAACGTGACCTAAACCTGCTCGCCGACGCTCTCAGGCGACGTGTCGAATTCTTTCTGTCAAATCCTGCATAATTTTGATTGACTGGATTGACTCCGACGAAGGACTAACGTCCGAAACGTCAGTTTCCATTTTCACTACGGTGTAGAACTTATAAATCTACGATAATTATAACGTCACAGCCCACTAACCCTACGCTTGGGCTACCTGTGGTTTACCTGGCATTAAACTAAACATAACGCCTGTTTTGCATATCGTGATGAATTCATCATATTGTGTTATACTGCATGATGTCTTATGGTCGGAGCTGCTTAGAATGCATACAGATTATCTTATCTTATGTTATTCTCCCAGTGCCACCCTGTATGTATCCATTTAATTCAGTTGAACCTTCAAAACTTGGTAATCTCCGCTATCGATCGAGAGTTAAGCACGCGGCCTCAACTTAACCCTAGGTTCAAAGGAGTGAGGTAAAAAACTGTCTTATATGATTTATTAACGTTAAAAAGCTGAAATTTCATTATCTTCCAATAAATTCATAACGGTGATTTACCAGGGTATTTTGACGCCTTGTGAAAAGTAAAGAATTTTCAAGAAATGTTTTCACCATGTGCTAAATAAAGTAAGAGGCCGATATTAAGAAAATGAAAAGTCGAAATGATATTCTAATCGTGAAATAAAAATTTCTTCCAGTACAGAGTTTTCTGTACGTGTTTGAAAAGCTTGTTTTTGGTATAACTGAGTTTTCTGTACGTGTTTGAAAAGCTTGTTTTTGATATAACTTTAAAGACTGGTGCTAATTTTCTTCCCGAGAAAACGCGACAACTTCGCTTTGAGTAGCGTTATTATGACGAACACAGCAGACAGAAACCTAGAACAGTGAAGTCAGTGTTCGAAGCAAAAATGAAATGTCTCGATAAAAAGAGAACATAAAACTCGAGAACACCTAAATCTAATCAGTAAAGTAGTGATTTGATTACTTTTTTCTCTATCGGGTTTATTCTTCATTCTACACTTCATGCTTTGAATATGTAAATATTTGCATCAATTCTTGTGCTGTGTTGGGCTGAAAACCGTCTAGTTAGTTACAAAGCAATATGAACTCTAAACATTACATTATAGTACCCATGATGAGACTGAGAAGCCAAAAATTGTCGAAAAAGGAATCAGAAGACTTTGATATTCAAATCTACGGACTGAAGACTCGCTGGAAAATTTACCATAATACGTAATAATAAACAATTATTGGATGAGGTTGAGCATGTGTAGTCTCCAACTACAAGAACAGTCGAATCTTCGTACACATTGACTCCAACATGCGTATTTATTAACTCCAGTTTGACAATTATTCCACTATTACACAGAAGATTATACGATTCGCTACAACAAACAATTTACCAACAATTAGAGATGTTCCGTGTAAGCTCACTATTTTACTATTTATGATAATGATCAACAAAATATATAAAATGAGTTTTACTAACCACTCAAGCTTTGTAGCGTCTACAAACATGACTGTGTTTAACACACAAACACTTTTTTTCGCAATTTGAAATTGATATTTTATTGAAACCAAAACAATATATAATCAATGTAGTATAGTATCTTGCGTGCTGTAGTATTTTGAGTGCTAGGAAAGGTGAAATATAATCCATCCATCCATCCATCCATCCATCCATCCATCCGGACAGACTTTTATAGATACAGTTTTGCTTTTACAGGGGCCCGGCTTTGGAATTCTCTACCGGCTAACGACATAAAAACTGAACAAATAATATCAAGATTTAAAAAGAAAATAAAGTCTCTCAACTTAAGTGCCAGTAACGAGTGACAATTCCTTTTCATGGATCTGATGTTTTTATTCATAAACTGTAAATAGTGTAATTGTAATTAAGATTCTAGCTTTGTAAATTTACGGCCTTTAGGTAGACCAACTAAAATTGTTATGTAATTTGTAGTTGATAGAGTTATTTATTATTTATTATTATTATTATCCATCCATCCATCCATCCATCCATCCATCCATCCATCCATCCATCCATCCATCCATCCACCCACCCATCCATCCATCCATCCATCCATCCATCCATCCATCCATCCATCCATCCATCCATCCATCCATCCATCCATTTTACATGATACCACAAGTCTAATAACCCGCATTTCCCCCCCAGGTCAACGTCAACCGCAACATGCTAAGAGTCATAACCAATAAGATTCTCAGGAAACCTAGAACAATCGTGTCCACTATCATCTTGATGTGTCTAGTACTTTATCTCCAATACTCATCGAGTTTAAAAGAAGAGTACAAAATATCCCAGGCTGCCAAACTCGCATCATTGGACAATAATTCAGCAGTTAACACTTCTTCAACATTAGCAGCCAAACCTACTGAGCTATCATTATTTGATGGTGAGAATGTCACTTCAAAATTAAAATTTGGGCATGTAAATGTTCATCTTTGGACAAAACTTTGTTCAAGGACGTTAGACAGCTTGAAGGAATATCCACTTTTTCCTCTTTGGCCAGATGTTCGAGGAATTCCAAAAATGCCTGATAATCTTGTATCGATAATGTCTGCACAATGGAACGCACAAAGAGTCATGGGACTTTTATACCCGCCTTTTTCTGGTCTTTACCAGTTTGAGATTGCGTCACAGTTCATGTCGGAGTTTTGGCTGAGCCGCAGCATGGATCCTCGTTATGCTATCTTGACAGCCAGAATCAGCAATAACACTCTTGATAACCTAGCATTCTCAAAAGGATTGCACATTCCAATTTCAAAACCTGTTCATCTGCAAAGAGGAAAGCAGTACTACTTCGAAATGCTCAACCTTATAAACGATTTTTACAATGAACAAGTTCAGATCAAGTGGAAAATGCCGGGTACCAACGTTCTTTCGAATGTTTTGAATCAGTATATATCTACAGTGCTAATCAATGATACTAGTCTAGATGCAAGAACAAGAACGATCGTTCGCATGTCACCAAGTATCCATTCAAGCGAAACACCGAAAAGACGCATGGAGCAAAAATGGAAAAATGACGTAATGAAGACTTTTGGTCTTTCTTTCAATATGTCATTTTCCTTGAAGAAACTAAGAAATTTAAAGTTTCTAAGCAGGGAAATTCTAGCCACGGCATTCAACCAGTGCTACTATTCACCGAGTTATACGAAAAACCTTACCTTTAAGGCGTATAAAGGGGTTTATTTCACCCATTTTTCTGACGTTTTCCCGGCTGACGATACTGGCGGGAAAATCTGGAAGGGGGGTGTTGAAAAAGCTGATCGTCTTGGTAATGCGTTGATTGAAGAACCAGTGGTGATAGATGTGGCGAAAAAGTTTATGTCCGCGTTAGAAGATACACATCGAGGGTGAGTTCAGTACTAATATTAAAACTATTACCACTAATCACTGCAACTATTACCACTACTGCCTATACCTATAAGCTACTGCCACTACTGCTGCTGCTGCTGCTGCTGCTGATGATGATGATGATGATGATGATGATGATACTGATGACGATAAAAGCAAGAAAAAACGAAATAATGCACCATCTATTTATTTCATTTTTTCAGGCAATTTACTCTGGCTAACATATTGAAGGTAGAACGTAATGTAGACTTTAAGCTCGGGAATCGGTTCTTTCTGGAAATGGTTCTACAAAATAATAAGACCAATCTTTATCACCGTGTATCGGAGTATTTCTTTCTACCTAAAAATAGCTCCGTTCTTTGCTTGCCTGTGGGGATGGTTTGGAATCCTCAGGTATTGGTCAACGTCATCATAAACACTAAAAGCCAAGGTCCTTGGGTCGAACATTATATTAGAAATATCGGTCGAGTGATCAGAGAAACGCGCGATGAAATGGTCAAGGTTATTCTCGTCGATTATGGAAACAATGGGCTTGTCCCCGAAGAGGAATTCAGAAGGTAAGTTAATGATGATGTTAAGAAACTTCAACAAGAAATATTTGGTGTTTCTTCTACGTCTTTACTTAGAATTTATTTCTCCAAGTTTTGGACCCTTTGGTCCCTGCATATCATCAGGAAATATATGTTTAGTAAGATGTCTTAGTGATGTGCTTAAACATAAAAATTAATAAATTAATAAAACGTGTCCAACGTCAAAGCGCGCGGGACAAAATAAGGATAAATAATTAAAAGAAACTAAGCTCGTTCTATCACAACATCAATTATAAGAATTAATGATAAATACAGCTGTTTGCATTTTACTCGAGTTTATAACGTGATGGAAGACTACGGTGTTTTTGATTTTGTTATTAACTTTTAAAAATTGCTAATAAAGCCCCACTGCCTGGCTTTATTTGCCCAGCTTTGTAAATGCAATTTATGACTGCAAAATTGACAGTACAACGTGGCCAATGGACTACTTCGACGATGCGGCGGCCACTTTGGTAGGGGGGAAATATACAAATCTTTGTTACACTTATGGCGTCGATTTGAATTAACGTTTCACCCCTAGACAACTGGACAAGAGATAAATTAAGAAGATGGGCACGAAAGAAAGAGAAATAAACGAAACCCTCTATTTCATCCGACATTTTTGTTTTCTTTTGCCCCCTGGATGTGAAAATGATGTGAAAATAATGACTGATACTACGTAGAAAAAGGAAGTGCTTGTCACTTAACCAGCAATATAGTGCCAGAGAAACCAAGGATTTGTTTTTTTCTTCATCAGATCCTACGTATACCCTTGGCATCTCGTAAAAAGTTATTTTCATTAATTCAGATTCAAAATGGCCGCCGCATCGTCGAAGTAGTCCATTACAGTAGTTTTATTGGGCCCGTGAAAAGTAATTTATGCCGCGAAAGGCGCGATTTCGTGACAGAGAAATTTTCTCTGCAACTTGCCTTGCAACGGCGTTGCAACACAACTATAGCAAGAGGGTTTACACGGTGCAATGGAGATGCAATCGTTGCCAAAAGAGTAGAAAAGAATTCTACTTTCACAACGTTTGCTGCAACGTACTTGTCACGCAACATTTTTCAACTTGCACTTTAGGGTACACGCCGTAATGCTACATGCAAATCGTGTCGCAACGCCGTTGTGAGACAAGCTGCAGAGAAAATTGCTCCGACTTACAATCTTTTCACTTGCAAGTAATATCACTCTAATTCATTAATTGATCAAAGTCATCACATATTCACCGACCTTGTTTACATTGACGTTCACACAGGAATGGTGTGACAAATTTTGAAGTCATCAAACAAAAGGGAAAATTTCACAAAACATTTTCCATCGAACTTGCCGTGCAAAGCATCGAGGATCCCAACAGCATTGTCTTCCTCACAGATCTTCATTTACAGATGCCGAATGACATTTTTGATAGTGTCAGAAAAGTAAGTGCTCATTGAAATTTCGTATTCCAGACTGCCCTTGGTAACTGTTGCTATGTGCCACGCGTTGAAGAATTTAGAGAAATTCTGTTTTAAAATCCTGGGTCCGCTCCTGCACTACGTACTAATATCAATCACTTCCTCTGCCACTATTACTAGAGTGATTCTAATAACCGTGAAACACACTTTAGCCGGTTACGCTCCACTTCATTCTGATTCTTTTGTTTTCCGTTGTGTTTTATTTTTATTTATTTATTTTTTACTATTACACTTTAATAAGTACACTTTGTTTCACGGGCTAATGAGAACAACTCTACTACCGCCAACCACTGTCACTATTACCACTGTCACTATTACCACTGTCACTATTACCACTGTCACTATTACCACTGTCACTATTACCACTGTCACTATTACCACTGTCACTATTACCACTGTCACTATTACCACTGTCACTATTACCACTGTCACTATTACCACTGTCACTATTACCACTGTCACTATTACCACTGTCACTATTACCACTGTCACTATTACCACTGTCACTATTATTACTACCACCTACTACTCCAGCTGAAATGAAATAGTAACGTAGAAATGACGTCACTGCAAAACTGCATTAAAATGTCATGAATCCCGAGAAAATTGACTTATATAAAAGTCTATATCTGAGATAAATCTAGAATTTAAGGAAAAGTTTTTGATATTTTGTATTCTTTTTTATGATATTCATCATTGACTTGGGGAAGAAAAAAAATGCCCGTTCCCCGAGTCGCCGAGCCGCTAAGGATGACATCTCAGATTTGTAAATTTTCTCGATTCTGATTGGCTAACATTTTTTCTTAGATCAGCTGACTACCACTATTACACCCCCTATCATTACTACTACCCATCACTTATTTCCCTCAACACGTGTGCACAAACCCACAAATATATATGTGCAGACATTTCCTGATAACTGCAAGACAGTAAGGCATAATAATTTATGATCATCATTATTTTTAAAGCACACGATACAGGGCAAGATGTGTTACACTCCAGTTGTTTTCCGTTTAAAACACTGCTCAAGACCGGAAACAGAACAAACGCCCGTCATGGGTTTTTGGGATAGCTATGCCTTTGGAGTTTTCAGTAAGTACATCGAGAGCATATAACTTATAACTGCAAAATATCGTACGGTATAGCCATGACATTAGGGAACTTAAGCAACTCGAAGTTTAGAACGGGAACGTCAGTATCTGAACAAGAAAAGACGATATCGTTCTCGCCAGAATGCGATATTCAGCAATTGCACGTCGTTCACGTCTTGAGATCAAGAAGTAACACCTATTTCCAGATCTTCCACTATCATTAAATTCAGTTCTGAAACCTCAGCTCTCACGTCCCCGTCCTAGATTTCGAGCTGCTTATGGTCCCTATTTACTTTGACATGACGTAACGGAAACGATGTCGTGATAGTAATTGAGCGTTCTGATTGGCCATTAAAGTATCATTTAAGGTGACTGACTATTTTTGAACGTTCAATTTAAGCCCACGATGTGTGCGCGCACAAAAAAAGCCGCTCAAAAGCGCATAATCACCTTAAAAAAAAAAAATTGTGCAAAGCTTGGTTTACTCCGATACTCCGTTTCGGTCCAGTCGCGTAGTCGCAGAGCCGGTCAGCGACAGCGTTTTTTTCAAATGACTGTGTGGCACAAAGGCATTCACCGCTGTTGTTTGTTCAACTCTACAGGTACCTACAAGACTGATTGGAATGATTTTGGTGGGTTAAATGTTACAGCCTTCCAAAACAAGTGGGGCGGAGAGGATTGGGAAATGGTTGACAGGATTCTAAGGAAAGAGCTCGAGATTGAGCGCCTTAGATTGCCGCATTTTTATCACTCTTTTCATGATAAAACCTTATTTACTTTTCTAACATAAATTTAGAATATATTTTATCTCATTAAGAAAATCCTCAAACTCTTCTAAATCTTTTAAACTCTTTTAAAGAACTCAATGTGTCTAGACTTCATTAATATAAACGCTTCTGTCATCTTCCAGTTTCACTTTTTAGTGTTTATTCAATTAATGATATGTTAGTTTAGTTTACGTACAGGTTAAATTCTGAGCGAAGTTGTAAGTATAGTCATTAGTACATGGGCCTACTGTAATTGGACAGGTCAAGGTCCCAATTTCAAGGCAACGGATAGATCGAATTAGAATTTGGAAGTAGATTTTTGTGGAGGGGGGAAAACCGGAGAACCCGGAGAAAAACCTTCCAAGCACAGGAGAGAACCAGCAAACAACTCTACTCACATACAACACCGAGCCCGGCGGCAGGGCTCAAACTAGGGTCGCATTGGTGAGAGGCCATCTCTCTTACTGCTACGCCAACTGTGCTCGCCACTCTTGTAACTGAACAAACTCGCATACAAATAATTTTAAATCCATCGCAAAGACAAATATTTATTCACTAAATGCTGTAAACGTTTCAGGAACTAAGCTGGGTTTTTTTTCTTTTTGTTTGACAGTGACTAGATTTTTGAAATCTGTGATAATTTTTTCTTCTCTTGAGCAGCCATTTTGATTCTCGAGGCTGATCTTCAGTCGCAAAAAAAGAGTCAAAAAAATAAAAAAGGTTTTTCACCTTTATTTTTCTTTTTGTCGCATGGACTCACGCCTTTACACTTCATGAATTGAAATGTCCTAGGTATTTGTGTATTAGTGAAGCCTTTCTGTTGCAATCTTACAACTCAAGGTCAGCCGATTCAAAATGGCGGCTACCCGCGGGATCCGCGAAAAGAAGCATTGCATTTGAATATAATTCTTACAACAATAATATTATTTTAGATTAATAATAGTAATAATAATAAACTCTTTATTTAAAGAGGGTGACGCGGAATAGTTAAAGACTAATAAACTAGTGGCCCTCTAATTCTAGTTCAAAATGGGCCTTTTAAGCATTTTCTGCATTTGGTTGCCAAGGTAACCGGAGCACTCAATTTGTTTACTCAGACCTGTTCTATTATTCTTACATATTTTTTTTACACCATTTAATGTACCTTAATGAAGAAACCATGTTAATTTACTCCGTAGGCCGTTATTAACTGAACCTTCATTGTTTTATTTTATCGAACCCTGAAACAACCTCTGGGCTGATCTAAGCCAGGGCATGTCTAACTCACAGATTCAACCCTGAAACAACCTCTTGGTTGATCTAAGTCAAGGCATGGCTAACTCACAGATCGAACCCTGAGATGACCTCTGGGCTGATCTAAGTCAAGGCATGGCTAACTCACAGATCGAACCCTGAGATGACCTCTGGGCTGATCTAAGTCAGGGCTTGGCTAACTTACACTCATACTGAACCCTGAAACAACCTCTATAAGTACAACCACTACACTAACTAAAAGGACCAATCACGCTGGCAACGCAACCGGACCATGAAATAGAGCAACCGTGGGGTTTCCCGGTTGATATTTGTTGTAATGTAGTGGTTAACACATCGGGCTAAAGCTATATAGAATACCGAAGACGTGGTATCAAGTCCCACCAAGGGCATGCATATACTTTTCTCTTAATAATTAGTGCGTAGTGAACAAACTAAGCTTCTAAAAATGCAACAAGTAATTTTGAAAGAAGATATGTTCAAGGGTTTGTCGAATCAACATAGTCGAATTAAGATAGTTTGCCATCTTAGCAAGAGTTTATTTGACGGGTTTACAAACCCTAAGGCGCCGTCTGTTCAGGATTTTCTTATAGCCGGGTGGACATCGGGACATACATACCGTCCCATCCTTATTTGTTAACCTTGCAAAACCTTTGGTGCATTTCAAGCAGTGATGCAGACTGATGCACTTCTGACATCCACGTGGGCATTCTGTAGAAAAGAGATACAATAAGCAGTTGTTGGACTGATATTGTGATTTGTTAGTGGCGAGCAAACAATTATTTGCCGATGCCGAAAATCACGATATTTTGTGATGACCGATTATTAATTTTTTTTTGTGTGTTTTGGCTGTTTTTGTTCCCTATCAAACTTGCCAACAACAATGAAATACAAGCATGTTTTGTTCAAATGCTAAAGATTAAAGATGTTCAAATTCCGTATGATATTCGATCTCACCCACTGTTTTTAAAGTGCACGAAGTCGAAAAAAATGGTAAAGCAAAAAGGTCTAATTTGACGTCTACCTTTCAGTTCAACAAGATGCATTGGCGAGTCGCAATGTAATTGTACTTATTGAGTTGTGGTACAACAACCTCCAAAGACAGGAGTCAGGTATTTAGAAAAAACCTTACTTACTCAAGCATAATTTTCGCACTGTTCCAACAGTGTAGTGTCCTTTTGGGCATCGCTTACGGCATAGCCTTCTCGTAACACGATATAGGCCTGGCTTGCATATGCTACAAAACTCATCTTCACATCCACCTGCGTGCATGTCGGAAGGGAAACACAGTCAACATTGAATGTACATTAGTCATGGGTTCGATCTTCGAACAGATTCAAAGTCATAATTTTCTGAGTTATATACTATGTACTTATTGACTGAGTGGGAGGTCCGAACGGGAAAATATTTGGCTCGAGGTCCTGAAGTACGGAACGAGCGCAGCGAGTTCCGTGCCAAGGACCGAGAGCCAAATATTTTCCCGTTCGGACCGACCTTAACTCAGTCAATAAGCATTTTATCATATGACCACATATAAAAAATTTCAAAGCGTTTTTAATAAATACGAATCAAAATCGGCAGCGAGTCCGAACGGCGAGTCCGAACGGGAAATTATTACACTTTTCGGAAAAGCGTACTTTTTTTGCTGACGCCATTTTCCCCAAAGGTTTTTTTTAGAATCACGCGTACATAAAGTGAAATACGGTCATATGATAAATGGATTTACAAGGGAAGCACGGGTGGAGTGCGATGCTAATGTTCTTGCTCTCACCGCTGTGGTCACGGGTATGTTGATATGTGAGTAGAGTATCGTTGTTTCAGTGTTGGTTCTCTCCTGTGCTTCGAGCGTTTTTTTGCTCCCTCCGTAAAATTTTAAAATTCAATTTTTTTTTTAATTTAAAATTTTTAAAAAATTTTTAAATTTAGTTAAAACTTCTAAATTCCAGGACCACATGTTAACTTGTTAGCTACTGAGTGTTATGTGCTACTCTATACCATTTATTGATAAAAATACTGACTTACGTCCTTTCAAAGGGATGCACCTTTTCCTCATCTTTCTAAATCCCCTCGGACAAGCTGAAACACACTTGGTCTCAGCGAACAATGACATCTTGATTTTCAAGAAGCTCTTCGAGCAGCTTTTACAACTGGCGTTATTTGGACAGTACTTGCAGTTTGGAATAGTTCGACATACTAAGGATGGAAGATAACGTAGTGTTAACATCACTTTCAGTTTTTAAGATTTTAAGATTTCACACTGTTATACACTACAACCGTTTTCGTATGACTGGGAAACGACTGAAGCAAATTTTTAAAAATTCGTAGCCTAACTGTAACCGGACTGTCGCCAGCGATGGATGTTGCGAGCCATGTCACACGACGCAATTTGTTGAACGCCATGTGGCTGGAGTATAAAACGGTCCTACTTTAGCAAAATTGCCTGCAATATTTCGCACAATGTTGCAGCATGTCTACGCCCTAACCACGTAACAACGTGTTTTGATTGGATGATCCACATGAAAACAACGAGAACCCATTTCAATATTACGGCATGTCGTGGCGCGTACGTATGTACTCAGTGGCGGATCCAGAGGGGGTTCCATGGGTTCCACGGAGCCCCCCTTTGAGCATCAGACCCTTTGAAAAGGGGTATATGAAATAATGAGAATGCGTCCTGCAATGAAGTTTTACGTATCAGTTGTTGAAAGAGTGACGACGAAATGGAACCCCCCTTTGTAAAATTCTGGATCCGCCACTGGTACTGTAAGTCAGTACCGTATGTTTCCTACTCACACGATAACCATTTTTATGGGAAGCTATTTTAAAGTCTATTGACACAAACCCACATAAAGGATACCATATAAGGGAATTTTATATATAGAAAGGCGCGCTCGAAAAAAATAGTCTAGTACATTTTTTACGATTTTTGTTGCTCGTTCGCATTATTATAGTCTATTAACTATGGTATTATAAAGGACATTTTATTGAACTGCAATTTTTAAAAAATTAGGTCATTTTTTCCGATTATATTTTCACCTTTCACTTTTATCTAAATTGTGCTCCCTGTGGGAATGGCCGCCATGTTAACAAGAAGTTGAAAATGCATGAGATACAAGAAAAGTCCAAAGAAAAACAGGCTATTGTTGAATGAAATCACTTAGTTAGCTTATAGCATTACTTGGACTCCAAAAAATCTTTACCTCACAAATTTTTTCTCACGATTTTCAAAGTCGATGCCAGATGTCTGCTGACATGAACTCTTCACAGTCATTTGCAAGTCTATTAGATTATAATTACTTTAAGTAAATTGTTCACATGCGTCTAAATACAAGCTAAATATCTCTGCATATAAGTCTTGTGCTATAGCCTACAACAGGCAGAGTCCAAAAAACCCAATGAAATGAGGGCTATATTAAATATTTTAAGAAAACCTTCCTTAATAAAAAAAATTGACAGTTGAAATATCTAAAGCAGCCTTAGTGAAAGTCGACCAAGTCGAATAGACCTTTTTAGCGCGTTCGTAATGATTTACTATTTTAGACCACGTGTCATTCCCTAGAGCATCATTTCTTTGTTTAACGGTTGCGCATGAGAAGACACATGAATATGGATACAACTCAAACAAAGAATTATATTCCCAAAAGAATGACACGTGGTCTGAAATGAGAAAACATTTTTGCTAATATACTTCTCTGTAAGCTAAAAAAAGGTCTATGACAAACCGAAGCAAAAAACAAAACGCATAAATATGAAACTAAACGCGCAACAGGAAATAAAAATATTGTCATTTATCGACAATTTTATGTTCTACGATACAAGTATTTTTATATAATACTGATATTTTTCACGCAGTGATTACCGACCTTTCTTTTGCTCCTGTTTTTGACAGTATTGTCCAAAATACTCGGATTTGACCTCAGCATACTTGGATGGACATTTCACCACACAGTCCATTGTAAGGTTTGACCTGCATTAATGGAATAACTTGTTAAATGGTTGCAGATAGTTAATAGGGGAAATAACATTGTAATTAGTTAATAACCGTGTAATCTCAATTATTAATGTTGAGATATTTAATGGTATGTAACGCTAACAGCCAGATGTAATTGTAGCCCCAATTTGGCTTGGAAAAAAAATATTTAAAAAACCGCACATCCGGTATGGAAAGTATGGACCACAACAACCTCCTTGGTTTTCATTGTAGCAAATTTGTACAGATTTCCCGATGGATCGTTTTCTCTCACGTTCAAGACAGCCATATTGGTGTACCAAAGAACAGTTTTTGTATAATTAAAAATAGATTTTTAATTTTCGGAGGATTGAGAACGTTTTATTTAGGTACACCTGCAATATGGCCGCTCTGATGTCACGTGAAAACGTTATGATATAGTTCGTTAATGTAAACCGTAAAAACAATGGAAAGAAGAGAGAGAGAAGGAGAAAGGAACAAAGAAGGAAGGAAGGAATGAAAGAAAAGAGGGGACAAACAAACAAAGAAACAAAGACAGATAGAAAAAAAGAGAAACGAAAGGAAACAATCGTGATGAGAATAATGGGAAATTACTATTGTACTTGAAGAAAATACGTACTTATTAAAAAATGTCAAGTATCCTTTCTTGCACTTTCTGCACCACATTTTATCCAGACAAAGATCACAGTTTGGAACTCTTGTTCGGCACTCTGGATTAAAAAGGAAAAATAATCTTTTATTTCTAAAGTAACAGTGATTAGAAGTTTCTTGGTTAATGAATGGTGCAGTTTTTATTCTCTAGTTGCACTGAACATTTCCAAAAGTAAATGATATGAGGAAGCATGGTTGGCGATGCGGTGAGAGCGTTCGCCTCTCAAAGCAATCCGAGTTCGAGTCACGCTGGACTCAGTGTCGTATGTGAGTAGAGTTGCTTGTTGGTTCTCTCCTGTCCTTCGAGGGTTTTTCGCCGGGTTCTCCTCGGTTTTCCTCCCTCCGAAAAAATCAACTTCTAAATTCTAATTCAATCTAGAAAGGCCTAGATAAAATTCATTTTTCTGTGTTACTTTATTAGTATATCCAGCAAATTGTGAAATTTATGCCAGCCATGTTTGTGGACTCCGTAAAAGAGAACACTAAGGACTTCCTTTCTTTAAAAAAAGTAATTTGATTTTGTTATCACTTATAATTTTAATAAGTTATTATTTAAATAAATATCATTAAATAATTTTAATTAAATTATACAAATGTTTTATCTTTGCAGGTATATATTTTTTCAGTTAGAAATATCATATTAGACTTAACTAATATTTCACATAGAATTATCAAATCTGCACATGCAGGGATTTTAATTAAACTTAAAAACAGAACTTCTTACTATAGCAAATCAAATCAAATCAAATTGCTGCAGTCGAATTTTCAGCTACAGTTCAATATTCTTTGCCCCGAAAGCACGCTAATGAATCCGTTGATTGAGAACATTGATGTACTTTGGGTCTTAATTTTGTTTTATCCAAAATTCTTCTACTCACGATCAACTGACCCCCCAAGACTTCCGATTAGTGTATATTCCCCTACCTATACGTACCCCTAGGGTTTCCTATTTCCTCCCCCAGGGAGGTAGAAATACTAGAGCTATTACAGTCCGTGTGTCCTCACCTGTACCACGTAGCTTACACTCCTGTGTTCCGTCAATCCGTACTGTACGACGAGACCACCGAGGGCATCTTCGCACACATTTGGCATTTTCTCTCACCGATGTACGCAGTAAATAAAAGCCAGTGGCACATTTATTGCAGCTATTGATACGTCTGGGGTGACAAGTTGAGCAATGTGGGACCTTGCACACTGAGGAGAGAGAGAGAAGATTAAAAATGTATTGACATCTAAAATTAATCGTGTGGCCAGAACTTACAAGTATGCATCAGGAAACTAGGATGACCTATTGAGTGACACTGCTGTCTTGGAGTTTATTTGAAATCAGGGAAACTAACTCACGCTAAGATATGATGCTGCCATTTTCTTCACTCAAAATTACAAAATCTTTTGGTTTAGCTTATATACCTTTCTTGTTAAAGACGCACATACGATCGGCTCCTCCTTTAGTTTTAATCTTGTACCCTCTCGGACAGAACTTGGTACATCTTACGCTCTTCGTGGGAGGATAGTGTGGGTATTCCATGAACATATAACCATCTTGACACTTCACACACCGGTCGAAATCTAGGCACTTGTCGCAGTATGGAATGAGACCACAACCTAGAGCAGTGATGAAGCAAAGCAAGCTGTTTATGCACGTAATATATTCTGATGCGAGGAAAGCAAAGCAATTTTTTTTGTGTGATATTTTTGGTGCATTATGAGAGGAAGAGAATCTTACACTGAATGTGATGCCTTACAACAAATAAAAGTACTATTCTGACAAAAGAGGTTAAATTGTACCATGCGAGCAGAGTTTTCTCGTAAACCCCTACGCCACGTATAACCCTCCCAAAGGAAAGAAAAAGAAAGAAGAAAGAAAGAAAGAAAGAAAAGAAAAGAAAAAGTAAAAAAGAAGGCAATGTTTACAGGGAAAAGAGGTTGAAATTTGGCGTTCAAATTTTTGTTTGGGAATTTCCAGAGCTGCCACTCAATGATGCAGGGAAGAACTGCATCTTTTCGAATATCATTCTAAATTACGTATACGAAGAAAACGCAGTGATAGAAAAGGCACTATCACATTGCCAGTCTAAGACGTCGACGCCTCCTTAGAAAATGAAACATTATCGGATATAAGACAAGGAAAAACTATTACTTTAAGGATTGTCTTTTTTAAACATCTTAATTATAAGGTCGTGTCAAGTCGTCGCCATTTGGCTCCTTTGTGGCTGGTGCTGTATATACTATAAGCACGAATCATTCACGGAAATCATTTCATAGTTTATCTTTGCTAAGGCATTCATTTGGTTTTTCTTGTTTCATATCATAAATTGGATTGTATTACTAAATTAAGTGAGGCAAGCTTTTCTTTAATGTATTCAAACACTTCTCGTTAAACAACACAAGGTATATACCGTCTTTACGTTAATCAGTGGGCGAAGGCCAAAGAAGATCAAAAACCATGCATGTCTCTAGCTAGGTTTGACGGTATTATGTCTTTCAACAATGGCTTGTGCTAAAGATTCAAGTACTACAATGTTATCACATACCAGTGCGTTTCAGCACAATACCCACGGTGACCCCTACTACATTTTGATCAAATCGTCTCGGAAAAGTTAGCGTGGTACCAGCATGCGCCATGAAATAATATTGAGAATCAGTTCCCTTCCAATACTTTCCAATACTTTCCAAATTGTAGTGCAGACAAATCAGTTTCAAGTTTCAGCCTCAAAGGTTACAGAATTGATTTTATATTTTGTATGTCTGTTGTACCGCAGCTAGGTCACTTTTGAGCGAGAATTTGAACTGATTTATGTGAAATGTTTTTTGAAGCTCACTGCTAGAGGAAACCAACGGTAGAACCTAATCATTTGATAACAGCATGATGATGATGATGATGATGATGATGATGATGATGATGATGATGATGATGATGATGATGATGATAGCTAACGATGTTGCATTGGTGACGTTAGAGCTACTAGTGTTAATGCTAAAGATGATGACGATGAATCTCCCTCACCGACTTCTAATAATTTACGCAGGTTCAAAGTGGTCAATTCAGTCCCATTTCATAGCCTAAGTTTGGGTCCCATTGATGAACCTTGGGGAAACCCTGTCTTTAATGATTCTATGTTCAATTTCCACTTTTAATTGTAAGTTTCTAAGTTTCGGTCCCAGTGATGAACCTTGGGGAAATCCTATCTTTAATGAATCTATGTTCAATTTCCACTTTTAATTGTTTTTAGTATGATTATCTAAGATAGACCGCAAAGAAATTATAGTTTAGGGATTCTATTTCTCATTGGAATCAAGTGAGTCTATTGTGCGACTAGAATAGAAAAACACCCGGAACTCCATTATGCAACACTACGATACACGAAATCCCAGGACCAAATCAATATCACCGGATATGGATCCTTAGGTATCTCTTAATAAGTAGCGGTTTCAGCACTAGTTACGGCTACTTTCCGGTATATTTTTATTTCCTGCACCTGAGACGACCTTAGTGGAATGCTCTAAATCGTTCTGCTATTCTGCCTACGTCAATTTAGACAACACTAGCTACCGAGAATAGAAATAGAGTAAAATAACATAAATCAAACAAAATAGATGCGACTTAATTTCTTGATTTAAGAGTTAAGCATTTAATATCCTGTGGCTAACAAACCTGTGGTCCCTGACCCTTGTTCAATGATTGAATTGGAATTTAGAATTTACAAGGAAAACCCACTGAAGAAATATTTCTTGCCAAAAAATATTATCTATTTTTTATATCAGATTTTATTTATTTTTCAATAAAATCAGTGCAATTTGCACGCCGCCCTTTTTATAAAAGGAATGTTAAAATAATTAAATAAATAAATTATGGAATGTATGGTAATTGGTTTACTATATATGTATATATAAGTTATATATATGGGCTGGTTAGACTGTTGGATAAAAGCCGAGACAGACTTCCTTTTTAGCCCCTAAATCCATTTTATCTCTCTAATTGCTAAGTACCAATAGAGGAAGGGAATAATTAGGTGTTAAGGCGTGTAGATGGAGCCATTATGTTATTAAGTTTGATACATCTAAGATGTGACTTCATAAGGCCCACTCGTTATCTTCCACCTTGTAGGGCTTGACTCCACGTCGATGCAATTCATGACACATCGATAGAGACGATCAGCAAGATGAACTGATTGACGATATAAGCATCCGCAGTTGACTGCAAAGAAGTGCATCCCTATGTATTTAAATTTCAGGTCTAGAGACGCATCTAGGATTCCGCGTCGCGTGTTTGCGGGGGAGGGGGAGTTAGGGGGTCACTTCATTCCAGTTCTAAACAAATGTCAACCGTGTACATTTTCAGATATGATTTTTTCCAAATTTTTGAACAAATCCCGGGCAGGAATAATGGTATTCACAGGCACCCAATTAATCTAGACCCGCGACTGATTTTAATCCTCATCATCGACAAACATAAATCAAGAGTTGAAGACTACGACGTACAGATCTTCACTGAATTCTCAGACATTTGTCGGTCGGCGTACATGCACGTTTTAGGTAGAAATAGTGTCCAAATTTGCCAGTGAGGTATACCTCAATTTCCCTCGATGGTTCCATGTATCCATCATCGTACAGCGTATCAGCATTTCGTCTAAATATAGTCTAGGCAATATATATTTATCGTATTCAGACGATTTTTATAATTTCAGGTTTGCGCAGCGTGGCGCATGATAACTATTACCGGATGCAGCTGAGTGCACGATTTAAACGTTATTAGATTTAGAGATGAATTCGTTCGGCGCGCGCGAGGTTTTAAAACGTATAAACCTAGACAAAGTGCGTAATCGTCGCTGAAGTACTCCTAGTATAATTACCCCATATCATGAACTGTTATCTCTAGAAATATTGTAGTTAGAGTACTAATCTCGCTAATTACCCAGCGAACAGACATCGCATGAACTATTGCTAGAAAAAGACGATGCAACGATGAACTTCACTTGTAAAACATCGTGCGATCACAAGATAAGGATTCCTAGACAGTTATTTTTTTGCGTCCAAAAACATTTGGCCTATAATAGCTGGCCTATAATTGAAATTACGGTTGGGAAAGCAATTGAATGAGAAGCTATTGCTTTTCCCCCTACCCTATTCGATGGGTTTGTATACCGTATCGTACGGTGAAGCTTGACGCTAAATGACAAATAATATCCCTGATTGTTTTGACTTGACTAAAAGTAGTCATACGAATTGCTGCACGCTTCTAATCTCCTCAAATGCCAATTTGAACAATCCTCACTCTATAGCAATTTGTAACTTTTTTTTGAAAATTCTATTGAAAATTTATCGCTTTTCATTTGATATATCCAGAGGTGATGATATCGATATTAACACTAGGCTATTCTCGTTCGATAACATAAATGAGTGCAGCTCAATGCGTCACAACCTGAAAACAGACCGTCCCGATACCACACATGGAACGATTTTAAGTAGCGGTATCCAGTTAGCGTTTGAAAACAGAAGCTATGTTTTTATAGTTAAGTACTTCGTCAAAGAAAATAAAAATAAGCATTGTATTCTTAAGAACCGATGTGTTTTTAGATAGGATAAAAATGTAGTTAAAAGATCGGAAGCTACGAATTCGACTGATTTCTATCTACCGTCTTTAAACATGCATGCCACTGGAGTAAAAGTCAGGCCGAATCTTTACAAAAACTACTGATCGAGGACCAGTGAAGATCGCAGCCAGAAATCCACGTACTGAAAAATTGCAATGTGCGTATTCGGGGTTATCACGGGTTGAAAAGAAAGGACGTAGCAATGCGCGCACGTTATAAGAAACTTCTTAGTCATACAACCTAGGGATTTGTCTCAGCCCTTTCAGTCGTTTTTCTGTAAAGAATTGAAGAAGCATGCGTATGGATGCGCTACAAAACGATACGATATTCTTACCGCCCCAAAGCCATCGCTTGTGTCGACTCACAACCCTTATATCACTCTTCACTGAAGATGTAGTGTGACCAATAACAGATCCCAAGACGAGTACCATACAGATAAAAGTGCGCTCCATTGTTATAAGAAGCCCACAACTTCCTCGTTTTACGCACACGCTATTCTTGAACTCGATTGCTTATTTTATCCTGACGCTTGGACTTAAAAAGCTCTGTTTTTATCTCTAAAAGGCATCAAAGTCAAGTTAAAAGATACGAGGCTAGCAAATTGACAAGGTCAAATAACAGATACGCTGTTTGACGACATGTTGGCGGGCAAGTTGTAGCTACTGAGAGAAAATACAGAATTATCCTCAAGGTAAATGATCCGATAACATTTGGACCTTTGACGAAACCCGATATTGTTAATTGATCTACGCTGTGCTTTTAGAAGGGGCAAATACTACCCTAAGAGCTTAGACAAGATTACAGACCACGAAACGGACGGACATCCGAAAGACTAAGCGCTCTCTATTTGTCACCCATGTGGCGAAGTGACCATTATTACGGATTCACTTTTCGAACTGAAATTATGGATATTCTCAAATATCTTTCTACACGTGTCTGAAGTAAAAAGCAAATCTTAATTAAAAGAAAAATAGCCGCCGAGCGAGCAACTTGCCAATACCCCTAACTGTGACTTATTTTTAACTCAAAAAATGCGCTTTCTCCCGCAAAGCATCTTGGGTGACTTTACACCAATTGACGATATAGAAAACTGTTAACATTTGCTTTTTAGGCTCAAATATGTTCTCGACTCTATAGACACCTTGCAGCACGTCTGAATGCAGCTTAATTTGAAGGATAAAATAATTGGTTCCAATTGTCAGGATATTGAAATTCTTTTGTTTTGTTCTAACTTCAAATTGAGCTGCTTTGACGTCACATGCAAGGGGTATACAGCCTGGGTTTTGCTGTCGTGAGTAAAGTCAGTGGTACGTACGAAGTAGATCGATAACGGTAATGCATTTCTGGACTACTACTGATGACCCATTAAATGCAGTAGTCTGACTTTTTTTGATAGGAACTTAATTATTAGGGTGCCTGATCTGGCCTGGCCTGGCCTGTCCATGTGTAAATGTAAATTATTTCATCCTATTAGTCACATTGTCTAAATTCTGGCTTTAATCTTTACGTGTTGAATTTGGTCAATTTTAAAACAAGCCTCATTGGCATTTGATTCACGCATGGCTGCTCACTGTTTAGGGGGGAGGATGTGGGGAATTTTGAGTCAGTAGGAATGCCATTTTGGCAAGTTCAAGGAACATTGATTAAGCGGGAGCTGCCAGAAACATAATAAAACCCATTCCACTTGTGGGGTTCTACAGGCTATGTTATGGGACCTCTCTCGTTTCTTGTTTTCAGACTTTCTAAAAATTTTCTAATGGATTTCATGCTTGAAACTTGAAAAAAATATTATCGTATCCTACGTTGTTCAAGACTGTGGTGTTCCTCAACATCGGTTATGGGACCTCTCTCATGTCTTGTTTTCAGTGACTTCCCTAATGGATTTGAAGCTTCAAACTAAGGTATATATGATAACTAGTATACAACGCGGGGAAAAAATCGTATCCTACATAGTAAAAGACTATTAGTTGTGGTGTTCCGCAGGATCGGTTATGGGACCTCTTTCTTTTCCTTACAGATGACTTCTATTTATGGGTGTCCAAATATCTTGAAAGTTTAGTTGATATTATTTTTACACACAAAATGATAAGACGATAACTTCTATATTAACTAGACATAATAAAAAGGAAATATCTGATTGGTGAATATTTTGGGCATTTTTGGCGTACATTACCTTAATAGATAGATAACCAACCTCTGCAAAGAAAGAAAGGTCACAAGGAATAAACTTCTAAAATAAACAAGACATGGCCCAATAGTCTATCAGATAAAAAAGGAATTTCCAAACAATTTACGCTCGAGTTAATACTTGCGACATTTTGGTACATCGGACTTCGGTAATCGTTATTCATCACTCATATCAATGATTATTTACTCTTAAAAGTAATCTGACATGCGGCTTGTCAACAACTCCCATATGAACTTGGCTCGGCCCTGCTTAGCCCGGCATTATATATTTTTCTTTGAACTTCAGTGAAGGACTGTTTGACAGTCCAGCGATCTCGATACAAGTGACTACGAAGGCCCACACTAGTGAATGACCTTTCTTTGAGAAGGGTCGAGTTATTACGTTATATCAAAACTATGAACTAGAATCGGTGTAATTTTGATGGCCAACATTCCATGTAAAAAAGAAAACTTCGACAATACTAGGCAATACTATTCTTGGTTCATTTTTCCGCAAATGAGAAATCTCCAGTTTGCAGCAAAAATCAAGATAAACACTTAGTTCTCTGCCAAGATAAACTATTACGACGCTTATTTAAGAAATCCCACGTGCAAATCAATAGTAGTCCAACTAATTTCAACCTGCTGAAAGATGTTGTGAAGTCAATGTTTTCTACAATGGACGATGCGTGTGACCTTAGAGTGGACAAATTTCAGAATCAATTTGTTTTGAATTGTCATTCGCCGATTCGCTCTTAAGTATGTCATCGTTGCTTATCGGATGAAAATGACAATGCGATAAATGGAGCCTGGATGTCTGAGTTATGTATCTTGGATTTATTAATACCCTTCTCTGAATAGACCAAATTGGCCACTGCTTTAAATTTCGTTTCTACCCAGGCTGAGCATATACAGCGTATTTTTGCCTTAAGGATCCTGTCGGAGGCCCCGTGGGCCTTGATGACACAAACTTAGCAGAGATATTTTGGGTTATGGAAGTTTTAAGATCTTTTTTTCGATTACATATCTCTAGAATATTGGCTATCTAGGACTAATTGGACCAGCCCACTTGTAGATATATGACCAACTGACTTCATCATAAAACTATGCATTCCATTGAAGTCAAAAAATGCTGTCGTTATTTAGTGACCTTTTCTCTAAAGTAGCTCTAAGCTACGCAGCACTAACTACAACACTCAGGGCCTAGATAGACCCCTTGCACGTGACGTCAAAGCAGCTCAATTTGGAAGACAAAACAAAAAATTTTCAATCTCCTTATAAGTACAATTGGAAACTTTTGTTTTGTCTCCTCAAAATTGAGCTGCATTCCGAAGTGCTGCAAGGGACTGTAGAATGTTACATCAATCATAGATTACTGCAGTATCTAAACTTAACAGCCGAAAGGTTGTTTCCGGGCATCGATAAAATATGAAGGTTTCAGAAGGATCCCCACGTCAGTTATTGTAAGACATGCAGCCACGAAACTTGTCTCTAAATTTCACTCCACGGTGGCTTGAGGAAGGTTCAATCAACGTATAAAGTAGAAAGTAATTGTCGGGTAATGCAATACCACTAGTGGACTCAGCTAGAGAAATTGGAGTACACACTGGGAGATCTGTATTTCTTCTGGAAAAAGCTTAAACCTAGTCTAAAACATCCTGTGTGTACAAGCAAGACATCCTTAAAAGGCAGTTAATGTCTGATATAAGAAGAATTCCGGGCAGTGGTTCAGAAGAGACCACCTGCATTTTAGCAGTTCGACCTCCCTCAGTTCTTGAAAGAAATTTCACAAGGACAATAAGAAATTATGCCGCATCCGTATCCTGCATGAAGCACTGAGAAACCTCCTTCAACGAGGGAGCAGATGACTGTTAGAAGAAGAAGTTAAAACTACAGCTAAAACACCTCACGAAAACGTGAAGACACCCCTTAGAAAGGGTAAGACTGATCTAGAAACCGGTAGATTATGAAGACAGCTTGTTATATCCGATTCCATGTACGTGAACCACGAGACATTTATCAAAGGAGGCTATAAAATCAGAACCATGGACAAGAAATTAAAGGTGTTACCACACTCAAAATATCCCATGTCAAGTGTAAAAAGAAATCCTGTGCAGGGCATAACAGAAGCCCAGCTGCCAAAAATTCAGACCTCCCGCACTTGGACGTCTTCATCTTCCAGATGAACGGCGTCTATCCTCCAATGGGTCTATCTCAAGTACCACCAAAAATATACATTAAAAATCTTGAGAATAATAATGCTTTAGCCCACCGGCGGATTCCAAGCCAAAGCGATTGTGACCCGCCCTAAGCAATACAAACTCGGTGCTGTTCTAAATTCAGTCCAAATAGCTGAGAAATTCGCCCCAAATCTTTTCTCCATGATAATCATAACAAGGGTATGGATGCCCGCGTACCAAACCATCATCATCATATCAGACCGCCAAAGACTGTCATTTTAGAAACAATTCTGTACAATAACCACTTCCCAAAAGGAGTTTCCATTTATTTCTTGTTATTGTTTAAAACAATGTCGAAACAGAAATAGTATAAACTGGCTAGAAAAGATTTAGATATGTACGTGCAGATCGACCCATCTTTTTTCAAGAACTTAAAGTAAAAGTAAAGGTAAAGTAACTTTATTTAACGTCGGTAGTTCCTTCAGCTACGTGGCTGGTATCAATGGAAGCCGACGGTGCGCACTTTACCCCCTCTCTCCATCAGTGCTCTGTTTTAAGAGTATTCAAAGCTGAAGCTACACGGATTAGAAAGAAGTCGAAACAGACGTGGAGATCCTGAGGATCGAACCATGGACCTCTAGCTCCGAAGGCCGCGCACTAACCAACTGAGCTACGTCTGCTCCTTAATAGTACACATTATATCATACATTCTATTCTGCTAGGAAGTTGAACTCTAAGCTCTAGTATATATATTTGTAAATCTAAGGTGTCTAGGTAGGCGTATTAGCTGATCAGATATCATTATGAATAGTTTCCTTGGCGTAATTGGTTTTCGCAATCATATTAAACCTCTTGGAGATAATAGCCTGAGGATCATTTCCCTGAAATTCGCGTATCTTCTCAACTGTCTCCAATAAAGAAAGAAACAGTGCTAAAGGACATGACGCTTGCTTTTTTTAAACTATGGTTAGAGCTATGTCGAAATCTACTTTCTTTTTTTCTCGATGACTGACCGAAATATATTTTCTCGTACAAAACCTCTCTTTTTTAGGACAAGGGAATAACGAAAGACATAATACTCAAGGGAATTATAACATGTGTTCAAAAATGCGAAAACAATGAATACACCCATTAAGCTGAAATCGTTATTTTGGAGTTTAAAGCTAAGATTAAGGTGCGTAGCCAGGACCTATCATCTGGGGGGGGGCACCCCTTCGCCAAAAATCGGGTGGTTATTCCTTACGTAAATAAGACAAAATCCCCTTCGCTACGCTACTGCTAAGACTTTACGGTTGATGCTCTAAATTTTGAAGGCCAAGTGCTGCGTCATCTTTTTCTATGTTTGAACTTTCCTAATAGACTTTTCCCGAATTCACTCGAGTGACCACGAAACAAGGGTTCCAAGTCGAGGTTGGACTTGCTGCGTTCATATATTTACTTTATTTATGAAGTTAAACCTCGATTTGGAACCATTGTTTCATGGTCACTCAAGTGAATTCTGGAAAGGCTTATTATTGTAGGTTTATGACCGGTTACTGTATCGATGAGTGTGATGTAGGAAGTTCAGACGTTTTCGCCAATCAGTTGAAGCAGGATTTTCTTGTAATTCCCTTTGGTGTCATCCTGAGGAGAATGAACAAGGATGATTAAAACTGGAAAGGATGTGTAATCAGTATAATCATAGCCTGAGAAAACAGACGTCCTTTCGCTCCTTGTCTCTCCGCGAAACTAAGGGTTTCGCGGGGGGAAGAGAGGCGAAAGGACGTCTGTTTTCTCAGACTAGTATACTCAGGGCTCATTCAAGAGTTTTTAAGGCCAGTTTTTCTTTAGGAAGCTTTTACAATCTGCTTAAAGAATCGTAGTCAACTACGATGTACCGCGCGCCTATATCATTGCTTACTGACATTCGAAATTTACCTTAGATTCGTTGCCAAAATTTATAAAATCGCACGAAAAGCACAAAATAACTAATTATCATTATATCTTCATGGTTTTAAAACTTCTAGCTTGAATAACAAGACCGATGGAAATGGATTCCCAAACTTCGCCCTAAACCGCCATTTTGCCTGGCAGACAAAATGGCCGATTGCATTGTTTACGGCGCGCAGTGCATTGTAGTTGACTACTATGATTCTTTAAAGGTACTTACAGAAATAAATTGTGCGAGAGACTGTCCGTATAGCTTGGCGAATTCGTCTCTAATATCCAGCATATCAATCTCAGAACGGGTAACTACGACACGAATCAACCCCTTGTCGTCTGTCCCAAGACCCTGTAAGAATGGTGGAAGATTTGTATGAAAATCATTGTTCATTGTAATGCGCAAATCAGAGTAACTGAATTCAATAAATAGACCTTTCGAGAATTCGCTTGAATGATTATAAAACAATGGTTTCAAGACTGAACTTGATTTTTTTATTTATCAAGGCCAAGCTCGACTTGAAACCGTTGTTTCGTGAACATCCAAGAGAATTCGGAAAAACATTACGCCGAAAAGTTCTATTTGCAGGACAAAAAGCTGTATCCACTAACGTATTACGAGAACGTTGCCCACATGTTGGACAACTAAAAATGTTTAAGATTACCACTCTTTTACTAAGCGAGATCAAGACAAACTCTTACGACAGGCTAATAGGTAATAAACTACAGTCAATGAAAAAAAATCGTTTATAGAGTACGTACAGGTACATGGGAACGATATATTTGACTGACGGGTCGATTGACGGTAGTATACTGCCGATTAACCTTAAGTGACTGGCGCAAAGCAAAGCAAACAGTCGTAAGCCCCGCGACATTTTCGGTACTTCTCCTTTTTTGAATAGCTACAGCTATAGGCCGTTTTTAGTGTGGTTCTAGACGTCCTACATGACGGACATTGGTCAAGGATACTGCGCATGCCCCATCAACCAAAGGGTATTCCTTACCTTCATGGTCTTGTAAAGCTTTTCAGCAAAGAATGCTGGGGCATTTCTCACAACTTGAACTTTAAAAAGAAAATCAAAGTTAGATGTGAGAAATATAGGCGGAGAATTAAAGTCAAGGTTGACCCAACCTTTCTTACCCATACCTTAACAGGAAATATTTTACTTCTATGCGTGCCAAAGGGTGGCATAGCAGTATAACGTTGACCTTTCACCACCGCGAGTCCTAGGGGTGTGGTAACAGGTTAGATTCCTGCGCACGTCGCATGTCAATAGCCAATATACACGAACTCGAATTTCTAGCACAAAGCATAATGGGAAACCGAGTCCTTACGCTTTTTTGTCTCGTCTAAAAATTCATCTGACAATTTTTCCTCCAACATTTTCTATGGAAAAGTAAGTATTTCAACAGACGAAAATAACAGAGTAATTTTTTTCTGATATCTGATATTTCCTTTGATTTCCCTGTTTCATTTTTGCAGGGCTCGTTTCCCAGAGTGCTTTGTGATCTTTGATGCACATTGTCTATTGTGTTTGTTTGACGTGCTGTTCTCTCCCTTGCCACGGGGGTTTTTCTCTGGGTACTCCAGCTTTCCTCTATTCGTAAAAACCAACGTGTGAGTTGAGGAGTGAGTGTGTCGTGTGTCGTGTGTCGTGTGTCGTGTACTTAAAAATTAGCCTCTAGCTAGAAAGACTTGGTAATGCCTTTCCGTGTTCATTTTATTGATCATGTGTTTATACCCGTGATCGCGTGGCCATGGTTGTTTTATTATGTTGTTGTAGTATGTGGAGTGAATGTGCGCGGTTAGAGCAAAATCGCCAACGTAAACCAGCCACTTGAATAAGAAAATCTGTTTACTATTTATTTATAAAGTACCTATAGAAATCATGCCATCCCGCAGATCTCCAGACATTTCTCTCTTGATTGATTGTTCAATATCATATTTACAAATCTATGACAAGAGTAAAATAAGTGAATGTTAGTAACAAGGCTAGAGTATTACAACGCATTGATTGGTTAAGTGCGCGAGCGTGAACTCAAATACACAGTGTAACGCGCACTTAGATTGGTTACTTTCCGGTGGACAAGTGTACGTTCAATATAACACGTGCCCTGATTGGTTAATTACCGTGTGTCGATGTGCACTAAAGACACACCTAAAATATGACGCGCGCACTGACTGGCTAATTAATTTGTGCGCGTTTAGACACAGGCCTTAAATAATACGCGCGCACTCATAGGTTTAATATGTTGCAAGAGTCTGCACTCAAAATACACCTATAATATATGGCGAGAGTGGGTGAAATAAGCATCCATATTTACTGACAGAATGTATTACCTTGGAATATTCATCGAATATGGCTCTTAGTTGTGGAAAGCTTTTGCTTGCGAGAATACTGTTGAACCTGTGTCATGAAAATGGGAAGAAAACACGAATGAAGAAAACAGGAAGAAAAACATGAAAAATCTTTTGTTTTTAGGTCAAGTATTTTCAATATAAAAGAAATTGAAATCCCAAAAATAACAAAAGAAAAAAAAAAGAAAAAAAGAAAAAGAAAAAGGAAGGAAAAGGGAGGAGAAGTGAAAGAAAGAAAAAGAAACATAAAATGAAAACTTACTTGGACTCGTCTGTTCCCCAGCGTCCTTCACCAGCTTTGTAGAGAGCCTGATAAAAGTCAGTTTTTCAATACAATGACACAAGAAATCGTCCCTAATTCATGTATGCATTTCAAGATATTTCTAATAATTTATTATCACACGTTCCTTAGGTATATAGTAATGATTAAATAGACTGTACGATAAATTTCTTGTAATACACTGCGTGAGTGCATATCAGACAGGCCTTTTATCAAAGTGCGATCTCATTCCGGATCTTTCAAACAAATCCCTTATTCAACATCGCCATCCTTTGACTAGGACACACACAAACACATAACACTAAAACAACGATCTTGCTGATGAAGGCTTCAGTTTCGAAGCCGAAACATCCAGTATTTCAAAGATTTTAAGTCCGAGACAACCTCTATGAAAACTAAAACCACACTTACCTCAGCACTCTCTCTTGCCTTCTGAATGTCTACATGGTCAGTCTCTTCTCTGTATGCCTAGATAGATAGATAGAAACCTTTATTTAAACTTAAATAAAAATAAAAACAGGGTACTCCATTCAGTGGCTATAATATGCCACTGTGTGTATAATGTGTGTATAATCTGGTTTTCATGATCATAATTGTCATATTATCCTCAAATACTTGAATTATTCTGACTTTCAAAAAACGGGGCGTTTTCATCCAAGTCCCACTTTTTTCCATCCAAGTGCCACAATTATTGTTACATGTGATTACATAAATTATACATTTAATAAAGTAAGGTAATTACTACTCAAAGTCAACAGCCTCCCAAAGTCCAACCCTACGTCCTAGTAACAGGTAACGAGTAATGCCAGCTAACAGATAATACCAGCTAACAGGGCTCTGTTAATGTGCGTGGAGCCAGCAACCCCACCACAATAAATATTGATACGGAAACCAACTCGGCCCTACGTGCCACATAGGCATTAAGGATGATAAAGTTAAAGAAGAAACTATATTTAACGTCGGTAGTTAAATGTAGTTATGTAGTTATGATGATGATGATGGATGATGATGATGAAGGATGATGATGATGATGAAGGATGATGATGATGATGATGAAGGATGATGATGATGAAGGATGATGATGATGAAGGATGATGATGATGATGATGATGAAGGATGATGATGATGATGATGATGAAGGATGATGATGATGACAATGATGATGAATTACTACTCAGAATGAATAAAGTTATCTGCTCTCTGATTGATTATCCATCTTCCAGCAACTACAATCAGAGTATCCACATAGCAAGAACAGCTGTACGAGAGATTTGCTTGTGAAGAACTGAATAAAAAAATGGCCTGAAATAATCAATTTGTACCTGTGCTAGAGAAATCAGGAACTTTTTGAAACGGCCAGATGTATCACTTGCTATGTCCTTTTCCATATCCCTTACAAACACTGTGGAAACCCAAAATACACATCACATCAATATGACATGCAGCAATAGTTAGTTTAATGTAAAGTAAGTCTGCCCCAAGTAAAATTGGGGGTGAGGGGAACGAGTAATAATGGCATGATACAGCTATTTCAAAAAAAGTTGGTGAACTGGTTTTGTTGCAGTTGCATATCACTTCACTTCACTTCATTTATTTTGCATATTTTTTTCACACAAATACCGTAATCTGTGGATTAAATTTTTACAATTGTATTCACAATTTTAAATCTAAAAAAAACATTTCCTTTTATTTATGCCTAGAGCCTAAATAAACTGGGAGTTTTCTAGTTAGGCTCTAGCTGTTGGAAAATGATTTTGGGTAATGGCGTATTGTAAATAATTGTTTAGAAATAGAAGTATACAGCTGCCATTACTGACCACTGACCGCTCTTGACCAAGCTTGAAATATATCATGGATCATGTGTATATGATGCACAGAAAAAAATGCACAGAAAAAATATGCAGACAAAGTTTGGAAAAATTCCATATTGTTGTGAACTTTTACTGATTGTATTCACATCACTGATAGTGCATTTCAGCATAGTTAATAATGGTAATAGAACTGAGTTGAGTGCAATTTGGACTGAAATCGCAAGAGTGATTACAAAATTGCACGACTGCGCAGCGGGAATGCAATTTGTTAATCACAAGTGGGATTTCTGCCCAAAATTGCAAGACACTCAGTTCTATTACCTATTAATCATTTCCATTTCGAAACTTAATATATTAAAATACTCAACAGTTATATGTAGCTTCAAAAGTGATTGTTTGACAAAATGATGCAATTAATGATTCAAAATAGTGCAATTAATGCTCAAATCGCACACTTTGTAGCCAATCAGATTGCAGGATTTGCTAATGATTTCTAAGTGGATATGATTAATAGATTAATAGATTAATAGATCTATTAACTATGATTTCAGGCTTCACATGCAGAATGCAACATGCAACAAAACCTTCACCAATTTTTTTGAAATAGGTGTATGTGATGTATGATCTATATAGCACCCTTTCAATGCATATACTCAACTTAGGTGCTTACAATCTGACATGAGAGGTGGTTAGTATGAGTGTAGACACTCAGGGTGGTCACTGCCAGGGTTTTGATCTTTACATCCTAAATGGTCCTATTACATCTCTGTGATTTTGGTTTGTGATGAGAACATGGAGAAACAGGACTGCCATGTAAAATGGAAAATCTTAATAATTGCACTCTCTTGTTCACTTTTGCAATTATTAAGATTTGTAACAAAGTAATTTCTAAAAGTGGTACTTCTATTCTTGTACTTTTGTATTATTATTATTATATATTTTTCTATTATCTACAATATACTATTTTTTTCGTAAAATTATGCTGAAATATGAATAGTTACTCAGCTAGATTAGCCTCTTCTATTTCTGATTAGAAAAAACCTACTAATGGTCTATCACCAATCAAGCCCTGTGATTGGCTGAGCTACTAGGGGTCTATTAGTGATAGACCTCTAGTAGCGAAAAGCGCCGGTTTTGAAAACCAAAAAAAATATATTTAAAGCAAAATCCAAAACTTTTTGCATCCTTTTATTGGACCAATTAGTAGGTTTTTACTAAAACAATTAGACCTCTCGCCCTCATGGCCTACAAGTCAATAGCTCAATAGCCTATTGACTATGGGCTATTGACTCATAGACCATTCGGACTCGAGGACTAATTGTTAAATATCTGTTACCTTCACTTCCAGTTTTAGTTTATTCAATGTAACTTATTCAGTGTTTTATATCAAAAGGTAATAAAAAAAGCTTGTATTGAAAAAGACCACCACTACCTCAGACACTGTATTATTCTTACTCTCCCCAAGATTTCCCTAGGTTCTGAATTTAAAGAGGTTTCAATTTTCAACCACTGTTTACTCACGTTTTTGGTAGGCATTCTTGATTGCTACTAATTCACTATTTGTTCTTGTGGAAAGAATCTCTATGAGGATTTCTTCATTAGTGCCAAGACCCTGAATTGGGAAACAAAGGGCTTAGAATCAAAAGTTTTTGAGCAGTACTAGTCTTGATACATGTGGTGAAAGTGGCAGTTGGAGTAGTGGAAGTGGATAATGTGGTGGTGGGTGGTTGTGAGTGGACTGTTGTGTAGTGGAAGTGGATGGGTAATTGTGGATGGAAGTAGTAGTGGAAGTGGATGGGTGATTGTGGATGGAAGTAGTAGTGGAAGTGGATGGATGATTGTAAATGCAAGTAGTAGTGGAAGTGGATGGATGATTGTAAATGCAAGTAGTAGTGGAAGTGGATGGATGACTGTAAATGCAAGTAGTAGTGGAAGTGGATGGATGATTGTGAATGCAAGTAGTGGTGGAAGTGGATGGATGATCGTAAATGCAAGTAGTAGTGGAAGTGGATGATTGTGAGTGGATTGAAGGTGTGAAGTGTGTCATATCCTTGTGCAGATTTTAGCCTATCATGATGCATGTATCACAATGTATTATTCATTTATTACACTGACATATCAAAATGTAAAATGAACAATTTGATATTTATTTTACACCCATTTTCATAACAGACTTTTTTACAGATTTGGTGGCCATCTTGAATTCTATTGTTTTAAGTAAGACATAATGGGATGCTGAGGGGGAAATTGTTGGAAAATTTATGGTATGCACAGCTGTCAGGGTGTCTTTTTGTGTAATTCAACACAAGAAGATAAAATTTGTATCTCCAAGCACCCATGTAATATTCTGTATATATTATTATATAATTATCAATGAAAAAGAAAAGAAAGCTTTTTCGAGCTTTTTTCTGCTATAAGAAGTATGTTACATAGTGATGATATTTTCACTTGTGAAAATAACATGTTATTTTCGCATGTGAAAATATCAAATTTTTGGAATAAAGGAATATAGGTATTTCATTGATAATCATATGATTAATTTTTTTATCTTTGTGTGTGCTGTGCTCACTAGTGAGAGATTTTCAACACAAGAAGATAAAATTCGTATCTCCAAGAGCCCATGTAATATTCTGTTTATTATATAATTATCGATGAAAAAGAAAGCTTTTTCCGGCTTTTTTCTGCTATAAGTATATGACCATAGTGATGTTATCTTCACATGTGAAAATATCAAATTTTCGAAATAAAGAAATATAGGTATTTCATTGATAATCATTTGATAAATTAATTTTAGTAAAATTAAAGTAGAGTACTGTGGTAGCCTTTGTTTGAGCAAGATGTCTGTGCATTGTAAACATCAGACATGAAACTCTTAAAGCCATAGATATCCATCCTTACCTTAATGGCTTTTCTTATCAGAGTGGCATCATATTCTTCAGGGGGAGTCATTAGTGCTATCACAGTATCTTCAAAATGACCTCCTAGCTCACTCTTTAGATCCTTCAGAAGATCCTGTGTTAAAAAATAAGATTGACAAATATTTGATATGTATAAAATTTGGCAGCTATGAGGATGGTGATTAAAAGTTTTTAAAAAAATGCATTATTTAATTCATACACCAATTTTCTTAAACCCTGAAACAACCTCTGGGCTGATCTAAGTTGGGGCATGGCTAACTCAAAGATAGAACCCTGAAACAATCTCTGGGCTGATTTAAGTTGGGGCATGGCTAACTCACAGATAGAACCCTGAAACAACCTCTGGACTGATCTAAGTTAAGGCATGGCTAACTCACAAATCCAACCCTGAAAAAACCTCTGGGCTGATCTAAGTCAGGGCATGGCTAACTCACAGATCAAACCCTGAAACAACCTCTGGGCTGATCATAGTCAGGGCATTGCTAATTCACAGATTGAACCCTGAAACAACCTCTGAGCTGATCATAGTCAGGGCATTGCTAATTCACAGATCAAACCCTGAAACAACCTCTGGGCTGATCTAAGTCAGGGCATGGCTAACTCACAGATTGAACCCTGAAACAACCTCTGGGCTGATCTAAGTCAGGGCATGGCTAACTCACAGATCAAACCCTGAAACAACCTCTGGGCTGATCTAAGTCAAGGCATGGCTAATTCACAGATTAATCCCTGAGACAACCTCTGGGCTGATCTAAGTCAGCTAGTACATGGCTAACTCAGAGATCAACTTGGAATTTAGCATGTTTGGCTTTGCAGCAATATAATTTTTTTTTATCAGACTTAATTTCTTAAAAAATATAGTGTACGAAATATGCTAATTTGTAGGTAAAGCAAAAATTTTTTTTTCGAATACCTTATTATAGGAAATTAATGCTCCACGAAAGTAAAGTATTGGAAATTAGCACAACTTAATTAACGCGAATTGAGGGCAAAAATACTTTCAAATGAAGAAAATTATTGGAAAGATAACCCAAAATTTCCATTGAAATGAAATTAACAGGATGGAACAAAGATTACTCATCTGAAAGTGAAATGAAGAGCTTGTAGAATGAAAAATGACTAGCTGTAATGTTGAGTTTTAAATAAATAATTTTTCAAAAGTAGATTAAAGATAAAATTGCTAGAAATTCATATTGTGAAAATTAAAGTTCCACTTTATAAATGATATGGAAAATAACATTAAAAGAAATTAACATGACTTAAATTTACGCGATTTTTTTGAAATCTGCGTTAATTTCATGAAGTGTTAATTTCCTATAATAAGGTATTGTGGCAGATTTTTCATAGTTCATAAGTTTTTGTTTCGATTCCTCTTTCATGTCTTACAGTCAAACCAATAAAACTGTGAACACCTAAAATATGTCTGGAATGTCTACCACCGCGATTAGGCCAAAGTTGTTTGCTGTTTATTAGTTTCAAACTTTATATTTTATTTTTATTTTTGAGAACTTATAGATTATATATTCGAGATAGATGGATACACAAGAGAAGGATTCATTAGGAACTCTTTTCACGGTGGCGGATATTTCTATTTTACATGTAACAGTCTAAATAAACATTCCAGACATATTTTAGGTGTTCACGGTTTTCTTAGTTTGACTGTAACTTTAAAAGTTTTCTTATAAATAAATAGAAATATCTTAATTATTGATTATGTCTTGCCTTTTTCCCAATAACCATTTATACTAGAATATATGTTCCAATGGTGATTTTGCACACCTTGCGTGACATTTTAAATATTGCTTCTCTGGTCCCGAAAATATCATATCTGGAAAGAGCATCCTAATAAATATGAACGAAGTTATGAATTTTTAAAAGTGACCTTTTTTATAAGGAAATGTATGTGGTGGGCAACAGCTTGCCCACCAAGACAATTTTCCATACATTTCTTTATAGAAAAGGTCATCTTTAAGAATTCATAACTTCGTTCGTATTTATTTGATTTCCCTCAAAATTTCAAAATTTAATAATTTAAGGATGCTCTTTCCAAATATGATATTTTTGGGACCAGAGAAACAATATTTAAAATGTCACGCAAGGTGTGCAAAATCCCCATTGTAATCTTTAATATACAGTACTCTTACCCTTCCATACATGGTTTTGTACTCTATATTTATTCTCTGTCTCTGAGGATTAGTTCTTGAACAAAGAAGATAGGTGATGGCTTTGTTGTCACACCCTAAGATCCAAGCATAATAATATTGGACGGTTATTACTCAATTATTTCAATAATTATTATTACTCTAAGTTTTTATTTTCTAAATCCAAGAAATTTAGCTGAAGAACAGAGTTAAAGCTCCTTTCAAATTCTTGCTTTATTCCTCCTTTTTTTTTCTTACATTATATTTCGAATTCTTAGTTTCTTCATATTCTCTTTTTCATTTTTTCTTTAAATTTTTATGCACACAACAAGATGGTTATCAGCAGGGAATCTCGATAAATTACAAAAAGTTCATATTGTAGCGCAATATACATTATTAAATTATTGATTATTTAAAAACAATCCTTTTTCTCTGAGATTCTATCTTTATGTACTACACTTAATATGACTTAAAACTAAGCAAAATACTTTTGAAAAATTCTAAGCATAAAGAAATGATTTTGATTTTTTTTTTTTCAACTTTTGTGGTAACATTGAAAATGTAATTTTTTTCAAAAATATTTGTTTTTCTATTGAACCAAAAGTTAATAAATTTATGAATAAATGAATAAATGAAAGAGAGAAAGAATGAATAATAAATGAATAGATGGCCAAAGTAATGAAGGAATTACATGAATAAAGAAATATAAAAATTGACCGAGTGCATTTTTCTAGTAAAATATTTATAAAAACAATTATTGTTTTTATAAATATTTTACATGAAAAATAAAAATTAATATCTTTGAAAATAAAGGAAAATTTCTCTACCTAAGCCTTTCATGGCTTTACGAAGGACCTCGGCATCCTTCTTCCCATCAAAAGGGCTGTAAGCCAGTACAGATGGCCTTCCTCTTGAGGAAGATTTCGATGTGGAACTGCTAGAAAACGCACTCGCCATGGTATGTGAACTAGGAGGTGGTGCCGATGCCGTTGTCTGCTTTGAGTAAGATATTTCTTGGCGACTATGGTGATAATAAGTAGTCTGAAGTCAAAAAGAAACGCTATTAGAATCCAAGTATATTTTGATAGAAAATTCTAGGGAAATCTTCAAGGTTTTGAGGTGCATTAATGTACATAATTTAAGAATAACAAAATCAATGACACAGGATGACACCATCTACGTGAAATTGTAACTCAAACAAGATCGACAAGAGATAAAAATTCAAAGTTCACACGCGATAAAAACAAGGTTTTAGAGCCCATGCTGAATCCCATAGGCATAAGAAAACATAGGGAATATATTTTCAAGAAATATTTATTATATTTGACCCCGGAAATGCTTCTCAAAGACTCTTATAATTCCCAGGGTATTGCTACTCAACAGCTGCAGATCTAAGGCAGAACAAATCATCCATACAATCGAAGAATACTTACGAACTAAAGCGAGCCTGACTTCAGAGGACTTTGATTTGAATGGCAGAGGGATTGTTTATGAATTTTTAACTCCGATTCTCTCGTAGAATTTTACGTAGTTTCGAAGTTATTAGGGCTGAGGCCGAAATTTTAGCACGTGACCATACACAGGAAGCCCATGACAATGTTTTACGGGAAGACTTCTCCTTGTCATTTCTTTGTTTGGAGATTTCTTTGTATGTTTTGTGGGGGGAGGGGGTGTTAGATTGTCTTTTTGGGAGTGAGAAGTTGGATAATAAAGCTAATAGAAAATGGGAAGCCAGTTTTAGATATGAAAAGACAATAAAAATAAAAAATACTGCAAAAAAATTTTCTTTAATGTTGAGGTTAGGACAAGGTTGTGGAAAATAGCACAAAAAAATGGGAAAAGAAAGGAACCAAATGGGAAAAAAAAGTATAATTAAATAAGTACAAAAATAACAAACAATAAATAGATAAATAAATAAACAAATAAATGGATGGATGGATAGGTGGAGGAATAGATAGATGGGTGGGTGGATGATTGGATGAATAAATAAATTAAAGTGCAAAAATAATGAACATTAATGAATGTGATCAAATAAATAAATGGATGGACGAATAGATGGATGGATGAATGAATAATTTGATGAAAAAAATAAATGAACAACTAAGTGACTGACTGACTGACGGACTGATTGATGGACTGACTGACTGACTGACTGACTGACTGACTGACTGACTGACTGACTGACTGACTGACTGACTGACTGACTGACTGACTGACTGAAGGACTGATTGATGGACTGACTGACTGACTGAATGACAGACTGACCGACTGACTTAAAGACTGACTTAAAGACTGACTTAAAGACTGCCTGATTAACTATTAATAATTATTGACTGAACTGAACTGAATTGAACTTGACTGAACTGTCCAGCTGACTGAATAAAATGAATAAAAAAATATTTACATTTGGCTGAGGCTGAGGCATAGGAGGACCTGCTTGTTGCACTCGGTAATGCCCAGGGAATGCTGTTGTTGCCATGGCAGCTGCCTGTGTTGGCATCAGTATAATTATTTAAAAATTGTTTTAAATGTTTGGAGAATGAGAAATGAGACAGAAAAACTCTTGAAAGGTCAAAAATGAAGAGTCGCAATACGCAGAATGTTGCAGTAAATATGATAATATATCAGAAACAGTTGAATTTCTCAGAGAATATTTGTCAGGTATGGTGATCATACTGAAATAGCTGTAATAGTCCCCTCCACAGCTCCCTGCACCATCTTGAAAAGTAGCTGTGCATGCATTTGCATCAAAGCAAGACAGACAGTCAGCTTGCAATGATAGAGACCTTTTGTTAACACCTTTGAAAATTATTCACATGTCTCTATCATTGCAAGCTCACCATTCATCTCACTTCAATGCAAAGAAAGGCATGGCGATACCTTTCAAGATGGTGCAGGAAGCTGTGAAAGGGAATAATGAGTGGCAAAAAAGGATGATAAACCACCCCAAAGATTTCACTCACCCCAAATGTCAGATTCGGATTTGGGTAGTGCCCCATAGGAGGAGGTACATGAGGCATAGGAGCAGGTACATGAGGCACAGGAGGTCCATAACCAGGAGTAGGATAAGTCACAGAACCCGGAACTGGCATCCCTGGTCCTTTCGAAAACAGCACAAGAAAAGTTCTTAATCAATATCCTATAATCGGCTCATAGTTATATTTTCTAACTTATAATCATTGATCAATCATCATCATTTATTGTCAACTTTTTATTGCTGTGAATATACACCTATTTTAATAAAGGTTGTCCAGCCAAAAGCAACAAGCCAAGACCAACTACAGACAATACCTTAATGAGCTGAAGATTCAGGACAACACTCGAAACAGTTGCTGGCTACCATTACAAAAAGACTAAAAATAATCACATCTAAATGATAAATAAGGAGTAAAATACAGATTATCTTTGCTGACTTATATTGAACATTGCTTGTTGCTTTCAGCTGCGATGCCCTTTCTTGAAAAGGTAAATATATGGGTTAGGTGTATTGAAGATGTTTCAAATATTATAAACCATATACCTGGCATTGCTTGGTAAGGTGCTGGTGGCTGACCCATTGGCATTGGCATACCTCCAGGCTAACATTCATGAAACAAATAAAAATAATACAAATTATAATGGATAGAAGATGAGAAGTTAGGAAAGATAAGTTTTCTATCATTCTTTCCTAGCTTCTCATTTCTATTCATCATTCCTATAAACCCTATAAACCCTATTGTTCTCCATGTCTGACATCAATTTTATTCTTTTGAAATTTGTTCTTTTGAGTGAAATTGAAAAGAATAAATTTGATGGAAAAACATGGAAACCCAGGTACTTGAGCATCTTGACAAGATCTTAGCAAGATCATGTAAGATCTTGGAAGATTGATCACAAGATCTTGCATAGACAATTCTTGCCAAGATCATAGCATTTTCTTACCAAGATCATGGCCTATTCTTGCCAAGATCATGGCAAGATTATACTAAGATCTTGGAAAGATTTTGTGATATTATTATTGCAAGATAATGGCATGTTCTTGCCATGATAATGACAAGAGTATATCAAGATCTTGGAAGGATTTTGTGAGGTTCCCATGGCAAGATTGTGATATGTTCTTGCCAAGATCATGGAAAGATTATATCAAGATCTTGGAAGGATTTTGTGAAGTTATATTAAATAAAGCAATGTTGGATTTATCAAAAGGGTCTATTCTGAACTGAACATGGATAGCTAGAGCCTATAGCAGTAAGCAAGCCGTCTGTCATATCAACCCAGTGAAGTGACCACAACCACATGAGTTCCCTGTAGCTCAGTGGTAGAGCATCTGACCAGCATTCGGAAGGTCAAGGGTTTGATTCCTGTCAGGTGGAATTTTTTTCCCAGCCCCTGCACAAGCTAGTGACTACTGAATTAGTTTTCTATTTTCTATCAACAAAAACACAGTTGCATACCCATTTTTATAACAAATTTTGAGACGTCTAGGTTTTTGGCTGCTGTCATCCAAATTTTGAATGGACTGAATATGTATTTATGATTGACAGAAGCCAAGTACTAAGGTCTTGGGTGGGGTTCTTTCAGTATAAATTATATATATGCTGGTAACTATATTCATTTGATATATATATCTTCAATATTATATATATGCTGGTAACTATATTGATATATATATCTTCAATATTATTAGTGTTGATATTATCTCTCACAAGTGAGCACTGGCCACTGGTGGGAGTGGGGATATCAATTTTATCATTTTGACATCACTCAATATCACACCCTATTTCATATAATAATTGAAGGTATTTCTATAATTTAGCCAATTATCATGCAATAATGGGCTTTGCAAGTTCATGCATCTATACTGTAACTCAGCTCTCCTCTGCTCTGCTCTGCTCTAACAAAGAACTTACCCCTGCTGGACTATTGAGCACGTGGTCAAATCCCAGTGGAGGAGGTGCACCCCCTTGCGGCATAGGAAATGGTGGTGCACCTGGTTGTGGCATGCCATAATTTCCTGGTGGTCCGTAACTCATCTCACTTACTAAATACATGATGTAAATTACAAAATTACTAAAACATGTAAAATAAAGAAAAGTGAGAAAGAAAAAATTAAACCTATTCAGCTTCTACATCATTCCTGTTAACCTCCATGTGACAACATGGCAAACATGTCGGATTAGAGTGCTTTGTGCTTTTTTCATGCTTATTTGTCAACCCAGAAAATTCCAGACATGATAATTAATATATACACATTTTTTCATGTTTTGCTAATTCATTAATCAAATTCTCAACAGCCTGAGTTTAGCAAAGCACCTGTACATGTGCCAAGCTATAAGTCTTGAGACAATAATAAAGTTTATTATCATTATTATTATCATTTATGTGATCGCGGAATCAAAATCAGCTGTCTGGTTAGTTATCAAGGTCACAGCCTGAACTCTAAAGGCTGATTTACACAGTACAACTTTTGCTTATAACTGTCGCATACAGCCTGCTTACATGACACTTACAACTTGAATTGCTTCGTGTAAGTCAACCCTACAACTTGCTCACAATTGTTGCAGCAAGTTGTAGGGTTGATTTAGATGATGCAATTTGTGTTGTAAACGTGGCATAAGCAGTTTGCATGTGATAGCTGTAAGCAAAAGTTGTACCGTGTAAGTCAGCTTTAAAAATATTTACCCTGAACTAAAACATTATTGATTGTTTTTGGTTTTTGCATGCTTCAAAACGACAGCTGCCATTTTTTGTCATGGATTCGCATATCATCCATCCAGCTGCTTGATAAAATTTGGGATCAGAACTGGATCTTTTGGGTAATAAATTGTCTCTTCTCAAGGATATTTCTGATCTCTGTACAGGCTGAAGCTAGATCTTGACACCAAATGGTATTTATTTGATCCAAAACAGGATCATAAATAGCTTGATCAACTATATGATCTAAGGATTAGTCCCAATATATATATATAAATGTGTTCATTAGCGAAAAGTGATCAAAAAAACCCAAAACATTCTTTAGAGTATAAATGACAGATGAGATTGGGTCACACATCCTTCATAACATGAGATTGATACACGACTTCATATATCTTCAAGCATTTTGCAGTAAATTCGAAAGCTTAGAAATTCAAGTTGATTTGATTAGAGTTGAATTAAGCCGCGGGTTGAAGCAGAATTTGATGTACATAATTTTTCACTCGTGCTTTTGTGTGCTAATTACTGAGCTTTTACTTGCAGTTCGTATTCTAAAGTTGCCATCAATTCAGCCCTTATCTGCGATATAATATATAGGACTTCCAGATTTAATAGCTCAAAGATATAAGCTTATATAGCTGTTCGAACGCAATAAAATCAGAAGTAAGCTTACATCGAAAGAGGAAACCTGAATAATTTAGTGAGCACTTTGTCAACCTTTGCTGTCGAATTGCTCAGAAAATAACTATCATCTGATCTCTATAAAAAGCTGAAATAATAATTACCTTACCACTGATTTTAACTTGACAGTAAAGTTTCAAAATATAGGGCAAATTCCCAACAAACAGGATGAGTGTAGTTATCAGGGCATACGTAGTAATAAATCACCAACGAAGCAAAAGTAGGCTGACACAGGGAGCCCAAACTATCAAATGTGTTCTGTCAGTTTTTGGGCCAGCGGTTTGCCATAGCAACCTTCTTTGAAATAGTTTTAGATTTCTCCCAACATGTATTACTGATCATGATGGTAGTTATAATTTTTGTTACATATCTTGAAATATTATGTATCCATTATGAAATACGTACTTAGACATGGGAGGAGGAGGGGCAGTAAGGCTGGAGGTCGAAAAAGAGAACAACTGTACCCCCCCCCCCCCAGAGGGGAATTAACTTTGACCACCCCACCTTTAATTTCCATCCCCTATTTCCAGCAACTATGGAAAAAACCCCGGTAATTTTATAAAACAATAAAACAACACAATAACACTTAAAATTTTCAACAACAACAAAATAAAAATTTATTATCTTTTTCTCAGCATGTACAGCAACAGATGAACTTGATAATTGCGATATTCCATACTGCACGGACCACCATAGATGGTGAACAAGTGTTGCATTAACGTTGATTAAAATTCACGTAAATAGAAGAATTCTGAAGTCGATAAAAAAAACCGCTATTAGTATTCAAGTGTTTTGATTGATCGAGATGTCAAGGAAAATCCTCATCGTTGTGAGGTGCATTAATGCCCATGATTTAAGAATAATTTATTGTACAAATACAATCCAGATGACACCGTGGAGGGGGGCTCTCCCTATAGTGAACTATACGGTGGGGATGCTCCGCGCGAAAGGGGTAGAAAGGGGTACCTATTTCAGGCCGCAGGTATAGAAAAGGGTTTGGAATTTTGAAACGCAATCAATAAGAATTTAAAGTTCAAACGTGATAAAATCAAGCCTTAGAACCTATGCTGAATCTAGTAATGTTGAAACCCTGAAAATGTTTTCAAAGGACATCCAGGGATCTCCTCCAATTTATAATTAATTGACTTTGAATTAAGGCGCTGTTTTCTCTTAAACTAGTAGAAGTATGTAAACTAACTTATCACATATCGTATTCTGGCTCTAAGCAAAAGAGCTGATTAGTCGCTGGCCTCAAAGGCAATTAGATTCGACGCGGCAAAAATTCAACGTCTGAACAGGGCCTTATACTCACCTTAACTGTCAGATTAAACTGATTGATGGGATCAGGCAAAGGAGAAGAAGGTCCATGTGCAAGAGGAGGATAAGCCACAGGACCTGCTCGAACTGGCATCCCTGGTCCTTTTAAAAATCAATTACGAAAAATATTAATCTTATTCACCTTATAGTGTGCATTTAGCCAAACTGTTGTCACCTAAATTAGATGTGATATGTTTACTATTCAACATTAGTTTGAATCGCAGACTTGAATATAGAGTTTCGCGCACTGTGATTGGTCGAACAACGTACCATTATGTATATAAGCTTCAGGGTTTACTAATTCTAGGCTATAGGTTTAGACACGTTACAATAATTAGTGTTGAAATGGTATCATCTCATATGGAATGATAAAGTCTATTTTGTTTAGAACTAATAAGAAATAATACAGACTTGTTGTCTCAGTCACTCCCCAGAAAAACATTCTTTGTACCCAGACATCCACAATCGGTGAACATAGGCGGCGCGCAAGGGGGGTGCTAGAAATGTGTGTGTGTGTGAGGGGGGGGGGGGGGGGGAGGGAGGGGGTGATTTGCAATTTTTGCTATAACAGACCCCCCAGTTTTTATGTCTTTCCGCCGCCTATGGTGAATAAACTAATGAGCCCTTACGTAATTCTAAATACATCTCAAATTTGGATTTGAATGTTGTTGCCAGATAAATATAAATCCCCTCTCCATAGTCAATGTTGTTTGCTTATAACAATTCACATGAGAATTTCTTCCATTCAGTGGCTGAATCAGTAATGTTTCAAATTGCTTGCACGTGGAAGTGTGCCCTTTAGGGTTAACCCTAAAAGTAAGTAATGTTTCAAGGTACTTCTAAAAGCTGTATACGCTTTTTTATAGCTATTATACCCTGTCCTGCCCTGCCCTGCCCTGCTGATAACAAAGAACTTACCACAGCTGGGACTGATGGATGAACCACTGTAATTTGGATAGGCAGGGTATAGTGCACGTGGCTGTGGTATGCCACGACCAAATGGTTGTTGGTATGTCATCATATCTATAAAATATGGTAATTAAAACCAAAATTATATTTGTGAGCTTGGGTTAAATCTGAATCTGATGACTTAATTTTATTTCGCGTAACGCAACCCAACAGAACGCAAATTAAAAAAAGTGCGGAGAACACAAACATGGAAATAGCATGGAAATAATTTTAACAGTTAAATTATATTGACACAAATCCACACGTATAGGATTACCATATGAGAATTATATTGGAAAACAAAGGCACGCGCGAAAAAAAATGTTCTAGTGCATTTTTTTAACGGATTCTTTTTTGCTCGTTCGTATTATAGAGGACATTATCCTTGACCACAAATTAAAAAAAATAATTAAACGCGATTCCCCCCCGATTTTTATTTTCACCTTTTACTTTTATCTAAATTGGGGTCCCTGTGCCCCATCGGCAGATATTTTCAATTTTCCTTCTAAAGTTAAATTAGGTATATTAATATAAGTTCTTTCAAAAAAATAAAAGAAATAAATAAAACCAACTTTTC